>CAUYQG010015917.1:0-15739 GCA_963574415.1 Tarsius wallacei
CCCACAAAAACTAAACAAACACACCCCTAGCACAAAATGAATGGAGAAGAAAAAGAGAGACTGGGGGAAAAAAAGGAATTCAGAGTGAACCCTCACACATATATTCACACACACCTTAAACTAAAATTAAAAAGGAACAAAAGAGCAAAAACAAACCACCAATACAAAAAAACTGAAAGATGGACACCCATTAATTCCCAAGCACACAAAACAAAGGAAGAAAGAAAAAGAAAATTTTAAAAAACGGGGAGATGCAGAGGAAACCCTCATATACACATTCTTTTCCCAAAGGAAAAATATTTTTAAAATAGATGAATTAGCAGGCAATAAATCAATAAACAAACAAATAAATAAATAATAACGATTTTAAAAAGAAAAAAAAAAACCCTGCCCTCTTGTGGCAGGTTCTATAATTTTTTCCTCTTGTCTACTCTTCTATCTCTTGCAGAGCTTCCACCTCTTTCACTCTCTTCCCAGTGTCCAGAGGAGGCACAGTAGGGGTGGGTCAAGCTGCAATAATCCCCTCCCACTCTTGTATGGTCAGGGAGATTCCCTCCGGTGAGAAAGTGCTGGATTGTCTCTTCCCCAGGTATGTACACGCAGGGGGTGCCCCAGACAGGCCTATCCTGGAATGGAGTTCTCCTATTGCTACTGATGTCCAGGCTCTGCCTGCATTTGTCCCTCTCATATGTACCCCTGTTGTGTGGGAATGACGTTCAGAGGATTGCTGGGAAGAAGGGGTGTTGAGTCAGTTCCAGACTCACCACTTATCTCTTCCTTGTCTTTTTCTGGCCACATCCTTTGTCCCGCAGCTGGTTCAGGGTATGGGTGGTAGTGGGACACCTGAGACTCAGTACTCATCAAGTTCCTCCAAAGTTTGTGCTTTCAGGATATTCTCTCTGGATCATGATGAACCCCTGAGTAGTTGATTTGCCAGTCACAGAGATCAGGTCTGTTGCTCCATAGTAAGGTGGAACTCTTTTGCCCCATTTTCAAAATGGTAGAGGGGTTCCTCTTTCATCTTCTCCGGTGGGACTCTGCCTCTGGGTTTCTTCTGCAGCCCTTGCTGCCAGTGTCTGGCTAGGCACTGCAGTTGGTGAGGCAAAGCGGCAGTCTCTCCTGCTGCAGAGCCTGGAACTGGTGGTCTTTCCCTGCCATTTCTTCACAAGAAAACTTCTGTCTGTTTAAAAAAAATGACACCCAGCTTCTGTGACCAGGGAAGCACTAGGGATCAAGCAGAGAGGCAGAGAGGCTGCAGCAACAGCCGCTTCACCAGGAGGATTCTGACCACTTTCTCATGAGCCTCCACTTAGTTTCTCCCATCATTTCCTCCCCAGGAATGGTTTTATTAATTTAAATCAAAAAATGGCCCTTGGCTTCTGCATCCTAGGGATCGGGACCTTGAAAGCACTAGGGTCCAAGCCAAGCAGTTGTAGCACCAGCCACTGCAACAGGAGAGTCCTGGCCACTAGCTCCCTAGCCCTCATTCAGCCACTCACATGCCCACTTGCTCAACAGCAAGTACACAAAATTTTTCTTATACTCACTCATTTACTCAAAGAGACACCCATAGTTCAACTGGCTTGGTCGCCATCCTCCTGACTTCCCACTGTTCTCAATTATTGACATATCTTTTCTTGTCCCTCTGTTTATCATTTCAGATTTTTGCATTAAATATGTTTTGGTGTACCACTGTAATTATTTTTGTTAACTTTTTAGAGTGTGTTTATGATTTGCGACTGTTTTTTTGGATCAAAGGTACACTTTAATATATTGCAATGTGTTTCTTAATAACACAATTTCAGTAAATTACAAAGTCATTCTTTTTTTTTTTTTTTTTTGAGTTGGAGTCTCACTCTGTCACCCAGACTAGAGTGCAGTGGCCGCTCCTGGCCACCGCAGCCTCGACCTGCTGGGCTCCGGCAATCCTTCCACCTCAACCTTCCAAGTAGCTGGAACTACAGGCGTGCGCTACCACACCTGGCTAATTTTTTGATTTTATTGTAGAGATGAGGTCTTGCTTGCCCAGGCGGGTCTCGAACCCGCAGGCTCAGGCAATCCACTCACCGCAGCCTCCCAAAGGCGCGGGATTACAGGCTGAGCCACCGAGCCCGGCTACAAAGTCATTCTTATATACTTCTTTTATATCTTTGTCACTTGGTGTCATATATTTTGAATCTATTTAGCTATAAATACAAAATCAAAATTGATTGTTGCATGATGCAAATTTATATTTTAAAAATAATTGAGAAAATATATTTTTGAATTATTTTACATTTGCTTACATATTTAGCAATTCCATCACTCTTTCTAAAAGATTCAAACTATCTTATGGTACATACATCCTTTTAGCCTAAAAGTTTGTGTGTGTGTGTGTGTGTGTGTGTGTGTGTGTGTGTGTGTTTTATAAATCTTATTTGACCATAAATTTTTTTAATCATTGTTTATCTGTCAATGTTTTTATTTTAGCTTGCATTTGGACACAGTTTTGTTAGATATAAAAATTTTAGCTAAATATATATATATATATTTTAAATTTATTATTTATTTTATGTTTGTCATTCTACTGCTTTCTGTTCATCATTGTTTTTGGTAAAATGTTAACTGTTAATTTTTTTTTGTTTTTGTTCTCTTTTTCTTTCAATAATTTGAGCAGGATGTTTCTAGGTATAGATCTGTGTGTTTATTCTTTGGGTTATTAATTGAAAGTCTTAGATCTGTCGATCAATATTTTCATTAAATTATTAAAATGTCTTTTATTTAGTGAATATTTCTTCTACCTTTTCTTCTCTTTTCTACTTCTTTAGCCCCTATTACATATATGCTGGCATGCATAATATAATCATGTTTCCTCACATTCTGTTCATTTTTTTTCAATCTTTATTCTTTTTGAATAATTGGTTAGTTGGATAATTTTTTTAATTTCAATTTAGATCACTGATTATTTTTCTGCCATTTCACACTGCTTTTGAGAAGTTTTAGTGGATTTTATATCTTAATTATTATACTTTTAAGCTCTGAATTTTTTTAATATTTATTCTCTATTGAGATTTTGTGTTCACTTTGTTATTCTGCTTTTCTAATTTCTTATACATATTTTTGAAAATTATTAGAACATATTTACAATAGCTTCTTTGAAATTTATGTCTGCTATTTTTTTATTTTTACTTTATTGCAGCCTGAGAGTCACAAAACTACCTAACTTTCCTGTTCCCTTACTACCAATATTGCCAGTATTATTGACCATCTTAATTGTATCAAATCACGTAGTAAAAGTAAAGTTCTGAGTTTCTTGTTTCTCCCAATTTTTTTTTCTCTCAGATAAAACTACAATGTAGGTACAGTTGGTCAGGAGATACAACAGTATTCTCAGGCAAAAATGACACAGATGTATGTTATTTTTAACCGAAATTTCATATTTTTCATAAATATGCTTCCAAACTTGTTATATATCATTGGTAAAAACCCAGATCATTTTGAAACACATTTGTCTGACTTTAAAATTGCTTTCAAGGGAGAATATTTGTTGAACTTTTCAGTATGTCATGTTGTAAATCAGTCTACCTAGGTAACATTTTATAAGTTGTTGTACTTTTGTACAGCTTGGATAAAGTATTATAGGATGACTGGAAGTCTTAATAATGCTAGTAGTTTAAAGACTATGGATAAAGTTTAAACTTAGATAAATATAACATGAGAATACACAAAGACTAAAGAAGAGGTCCTTAAGTAGACTAAGAAAATATACATAAATTTAACTCATCTATTTATATAAAATTAAGCCAATTTCCTCCAGGGCTTATTCACAGTGATGGCGGGGAAGATAGACTTAAAAGTTAATTCACTATCTTCCTAATTAAAGCAACATTGCATATTTATGAATGAATATTACCATTTAAATCTTAAAATATAATCTATGTCCAAATAAATACTGTTTACATCTTCCCTCCAGTTTTCTGACCCATTTGCTATCTATGAGTAAAAGGATAAAATTGCATAATCTCATAACACTGCTTCTGTGTTCCTCTTGCTTATATTACCTTTCTCTACTTGTTTCACATTGAATATAATATAAGATATTGTCATTAGACATCAATCCTGTTTTCAGTAAACTGATTGCCACAGTTTCCATAATCATTGCAGCTCATGGCCATTTATCTTAGCAGATCAGATCCTATTTGTCTCCATCTTAATGTTTTTCTCAAACCTCAGCTACCACTAACACTACAGATCATTTGAGATTTAACTCTTGGCATTGACTTGGGCTTTCTAATTCCAAATTATGGTGGTGGTTTCCTTATTTGTATACACAAAAGGGGGGCAAGTACAATTTTGTTACATGGATATATTGCATTATGGTGATGTGAGCTTTTAGTGTATCCATCACGCTAATAATGTACATTGTACTTACCCATTAAAAAAACTTCTCATCATCCACGCCATCCCACTCTACCACACTTCCAAGTCTCCATTGTTTATTATTCCTCAATCTATGTCCATGTGTGCACATTATTTCACTTTGAGTAATAAATGAGAACACATGGTGTTTGAGTTTCTCTTTCTGAATTGCTTCTCTTAAGATAATGACCTCCAGTTTCATCCATGTTGTCTCAAAACGCATGACTCTATTCTTTCTTATAGCTGAAAAATATTCAATTGTGTGTATATATACATCTTCCTTACACAATCATCCACTAATGTATTCCATATTTTTACTATTATGAACGGTGTTGTAATAAATATATACATGAATGTACTGTAACATTTATAGTTTACAATCAGATCTCTAGACCTCGAATCCTAATACCTGCTGTATTGAGTACATGTAGGAACTGCTGGATTATTAAAAACTGTATTGCTATCTCTGATTGCTTGTCTTCCTAAATATGCCATATCACTTCCTAAACATGACATGCAGCCAATTCAAGTGATGTACTTCTATGCATGTTAAAACATCATTTAAAGTATGTTTTTCCTCCTACCATGGATATATTGGCTTGTTTTCTCCCCTAAGAGATTCAAAAAGCAGGTAAGGGAGAGATTCTCTTTTCCTTGTGATCTTACCTTAATCTACATAATACATTTCCTTTCCACTGAGATTCATCCTGAGTGTGTGGGCAGCAGTTTTCTCAAAAAAAAGGAGGACAACTTACTTTCCCCTCAATTTTTAATTTCATGTCTGATTGTAAATATTGCTTTTCTTCCTTTTTTTTCATGGCACAACTAGCATAATCTTCCCTGGAGTACTAAAATTTAAGGCCGAAGATCAACAAAATACTTTCAAGAGAAAAAAACATACATTTGGGGGTATTTTGAAATATTACTTTTATTGTATCAATGAAGTATTGAATCAAAACTCTAATCATTGTGAGAAGCAAAATTGTTATATTTTTAGGGCTTATTTTTTAGCCACACTTGAGTAGAGATTGTTTACATATATATCTTTATTTCTATTATTGAATGAAAGTGCTGCATCTTAAACAATCTTAGTAAATTTGTGGAAAACTGTGAGATAATATTTGTGCCTTCGTGGAACACAAAATCAAAGTTTGTACATTAATTGACTATTAAAGATGGAAATCACTGTGATATAAAACACGCACACATATGCACATACACATGCATACAAACACACAACATGAGAAAAAATTGTTTCCAGAAGTTAATGGTAAAATATTTTAAATAATAGTGATATTTAAAGTCAAAAGAAAGGTTTATATTATTCCACAACAGGTTTTGAATATTTGGCTAAAAGAAATGCAATTTATTTTCTTAACTCATTTCTTTTCTTCTGTAGATTTGCCAAGAAATTTAATTTTTAATATAATTGAGAGTTGATTTGAATTATTCCGAATATAATTTCCTCTCATGGTATTTTATTCTATTGTGATTTCTTGGGTTAGAAGCAAAGATAGAGCTACATCTAATATGCTGGGATTTATATGAAACTTAAATCTTGAAGATTGCGGTGCTCAAAGCCTGAAAGAATCTTAGGCCATTGATTGTTTTCATAATAGTGATTTCTAGCAAATGTTGGAAAAAAGGAGTGGTTCAATTAATTAGGCATTTTAAAGGGATCAATAGAATCTGTCATTCTAAAGGTGGTGTGAAGGGAAGCACAGAAATAGAGAAGTAGCTAAAAAGAGTCATTTGTTGTTCTTCCTTTGAGGTAAATGAATAGTTTGCTTATAAAACAGAAAAGACATAGCGTATTTCACAGTGAGGAAATGGAGCCATATATACAACAAAGATAAAACAAATAAATGTGAAATGTAAATGGGCAGAAAATACTCTGTATCTACAATTATTTTTAACAAATGTAATTAAATTAATATAGAGTTATATTCTAATGTTAGTTTACCTTACTAGAATATAAACTGAATTACAAGACCCATATCTCTACTGTAAACTGTTATATTTTCATTTTTTTAGCACAGTAGAAAATGCTTGCTGAAGAAATTTATGTGATGTTTGTAAAGAGATATAAATAAAGGGCTAAGAGTCATCAAATGAATGAATGTTAATCCTATACAAGAAAGGATATCCTCTTCCCTTAAAACTGGCAGTCAGAATTGGGAAATGTCATATAATTAAGGATTATGATTGGTCTACCTATACACAAGGCATTTCAAACCTGATTGTACCATTTTCCCTGTAACTTGAAAGATATGAATTAAAGAAGAATTTGTATCTTTGTGAAGTTGTAAGGATAATGTCATTTAGTGATGCATTATAATTGTTTTAAGCAGGTACAAACAATGTAAAGTCCAATACAGAAGCTTGCTTCAAAAATAATAAGTGCCATTCAAATCAAATTGTGCCAATATTAAAGAAATTGCTAATACATTATTCTGAGCTTTCATAGCAAATATTCATTTGCTAAAGGTCCATGTCACATTGAATTGTCACAATGCACTCATATAACTGTCTTCCAGAATTAACTGGATGTGTCTCCAAAACAGAGAACATTTTCTTATCTTCTTTGTAGAGTAAGAACCTAAAAAAATAAAATAAAATGAGAACTACTATGATACAGCAATCACACTTCTGTGTATACTTACAATCTAATTTAAATAAAGATCACAAAGAAATATCTGTGTTCCCATTTGTTTGCAGTGTTATTCACAGTAGCCAAGATATAAGAACAAACAAAATGTGCATCGATGGATAAAGAATAAAGAAAATGTGACATAGCTATACAATGAAATAGTAGTCTTACAAGGAAGGAAATCCTGCCATATGTGACAACACAGATGAATCTGAAGGATATTATGCTTAGTGAAATAAATCAGTCAAAGAAGGAAAAATATTGCATAATTTCATTTATATGAGGTATCTAAAATAGACAAACTTAAAAAAATAGAGAGTGGGATGTTGTCTTCAGGAATAAAGAATAGGGGGATATAAGGAGTTGCTGTTCATCAGGTTTTGAATTATACAATATGAATAATTTCTAGAAATTTGCTGTACGATGTTGTGACTAAATTAACAATACTAGATTGTACACTTAAACGTTTGTTTGGAAGGTCAATTTTTTGTTAAATGTATAATAATTAAAATATGAAAAGGAGAAATAATGAATACATGCACAGAAAAAGTCTGTGCAGATACTCAGAAACTTAATAGTGATTGCCCTTGCAGACTCCAAATGGATGGATGGAAGAGATGGGAAGATAATTTTTGCATTGTTTGAATTTTTTTAACTATCTGATTTTTTTCCTCCATATACATAATTTGTTGATTAAAGAAACTCAAAAAAAGAACTCAACTAAAAAATATTGAATGATAAAGAAACAAATTTCAAAGTTTAAAGAACCTAGCATAGTAGTACATACACTTTAGAAATACTCAGACAATAAACATTTTTAAGTTACCAAACCACACAGAAGGAAGCATCAATAACACTTTGAAGTTCAATATGTATTAGACAGTATTCAAATGACCTCAAATAGCTAAAGCAAGATATATGAATGTCTTTTTCATTTTTCCAATTAGCTATTTGTTTCAGCTTAAACAATGGTGGAATGCATCAATTCATTAGGTAGTTTAATGACAAAGTATTTCCTAGTGACATTTTTGAAGCATAGAAAATAATTTCAACCACAATTAATAATGCATATAACTTTCTGATAATTCTGTGTGTTGGGTCCAGGTATCGCCTTATGTCTCTTCATTCTTATCCAAGCAACATTTACCCAAGACTTTTATTTAGCATTTTGATTAACAGGACCACAAGATCATGAGGCAAACCATCAGTAGCATTTGCTTTCATCACATCTACTGATACTTCATTGACTGAATCATGTGGTATGGTCAAGCCCAATGAACTGGCATAGTATTTTACACTGCTCAAAGAAATGCTGATGTGAGAATGGAGGGAAGAAAATATTTACTGAACAATAATCCAATGTATTACACTTAGAGAGCATGAAAATGCTCAGTAATAGATCACGATGGACCAGAATAGGCAATGCTTCAAAAATCTAGGTAACGAAAATGAAATTTATGCCATAATTTAGTTGTTTTCAGTTATGGTATTGATATCAGTTAATGTCCTTGCAGAAATTGCACAGGAAAAATTTGCAATTTGGAAAAGTTTAATAAAGGGGAAATTTATAAGATAGAATTATCATATAGAAAAATTGCAGAGGATAATGCAATAGCCTGAGGCTGGCAAAAGATGAGTTGTGTTAACACTTCTGTCCTTCAAGAAGCAAGTAGTGGTGCCATGAATAGAATGCATTGATGATATGCATTGAAACAATCGACCAGTAAAGGTGTGTTCTTGAATCTAAGAAACTGTGACAATCCCATAAGGAACAAGTCAAAAGGACACATTTACAGATCTTACCATTCTTGTTTTTTCCTATAGCCATCTGCTGTACTCCATTGGTTAAACCTAGACAAAAAGCCACAGAATAAAGTAAAACCTACTGACAAATTCTATATAGGATGGAAAATATATTTTGAAGAGCACAAAGAATATAGTCCATGTCAGGTGACAAATACTGTATATTTCTATATCAATTACAGGTGATGTACATCTGTCTCTGTCATACTGGCTCCCTCATGTACTTCAAATCTAATACACTTTCCTTTTTGAGGGAAAGGCACAAAATGAAAGTAGCGAGCTCATAAGTATACATAATCTCTAAGGTGTCCTGCTTTGCTTTAGTTCAAAATGAGCTGACATAGTACAAGAATCATCAAGATGAAGAATTTCTACAGTCCTCTACTTGCCTGAAATTTTGGGTGCTAAGTTATTTTTCTATTTGCATATGTATATATGCAAGGATCCCTGCCATAAAATACTTGGATCACCTTGATGTGAATCTTGTATGTGACATTTAGGTGTTAAACCTTTAGAAAGATGTTCAAATACTCCAGTTTCTTTATTTTTTAGAATCTATCTAAAATAGTAAGAATTAATCAATAAAGGGGAAGTTTTTTGGAACAATGCTGTTTACGGGATAAGCATTCAATCAATATTTCCTATCTTTATTAATGGGGATACATTTGATGGAATGTCCAACTGAATTTTTTGAAATAAAAATGAAGAGGTGAGAAAACATTACAAATATCATTAAAAAGATAAGTGTATGTTAAGCACACACTTTTGCATGTACGTGTGTGGAGATGAAAAATAGTCATTTGTTTCTTATATGATATCCTTAAATATGTGATGTAATTTAATTTGAGCCTTTCACTGACACTAAGGCAATTTTTCCTTCAATATTCATTTAAATATTTTATTGTTTCATGGGTTTCACTACACAATACTCAATTTAATGGTAACTTGGTTTTTCTTATAGAAAATTATATGCTTATAACTTGGTTTGTGTCTGCAATAATATTTTATGCTTTGAAAGTTCAGGAAAAAATATGATTGACTTCCTTTGGCTCCAGGAGTGGCACAACTTTTCAGGTTTCTTGTTTGTCGTCTTATTTCTTAGTTTTCAGCCCATTTCCATAAAATTAGATCTTTTTTATTACCACAGTAAAACTTGCCTCCAAGAAATATCAACTCTACCCAATTTAAGAGAATAACACACAGTTTTTTCTAAGTTAGTGGCTGCCAACTCAAGTTCAGTTTTTAAGCTGAAGAATGTGCACCAAACCTTGAGTCTGACCTACAGAATAATCTGAACTTAATAGGTTTGTACTTTGTATACAGGCAGTTACTCAGTCTCCTACATATATCCAAAGAGATATTAGTACTACGATAATTATAACAGCCTTTAGACTAGAATTTTGTGCACAGATATATGACATTTATCACACATACTTTCTGCTTCTATACCTGGAATATCTTCCAGTTCCTAATTATCTACAGAGCAATTCGGAAGACCAAGATTTCCAAAAGAGGAGACAATATTTGAGATTTTGTGTTTAGCATATTACGTGTTCAATTCAATGCACACATTACATGGAAAGAATTATTCAGAATTTTTATTGCAAACCCAGTTAGAGACTATTATTCTTTAGCAAATTTTATATAACTTTCTATTTCATGAAATGAATATTGTATAAATTTCTCAGATAATGCTAACAATATTTGATATACACAAATCCATGACTCTTTCACAGAATAAGCCTTCTCCAAATGTTGATTCTCTTTTTAGCACTTAAAAATAGAAAACTCCTTTTAAAATTGTCTTTAAAAGGTTTTTAAATTTTGTATTGTCCAAAATTTTCTAAACATATTCACCTGGTGGACAATAAACATACATATTACACATCTCACCCTAGCAATTTCTGAAATAAAATTTCAAAGAGAAGGGTCTGGAAATCTAATACTTAAGAAATAAATTGAGGTAATTTGCACAATTAAACCATTATACAAGTTTATAAAATGCTGATTATATTTGTTTTACTTATAGTTGTTAATCTTTAAAAACTTTGCTAAAGTTTCTTGTAGACAAACATTCTTGTATTACTTTGGTAATAAACCTGGCATTTTATGTTTTTCTAAATGACTGTCTTCTAAAAAGTTTATTTTTGTCATCTAAGTTATTTTAATGGATAAACACTTTGCTCATGTATTATTGTGCTGTTATTGCTTCTTTCATAAAACTTCTACTTAAATACATCAGAATATATTAAAAATGTTAATTTGGCATTTGAATTTATACTTTTTATTACCCTTTTAAAAATTATATTTTGTTAAAATATAAGCAAACGTTATTTCAAGAATTAAAATATTTTGAAAACTTTTTATTTGTTGATGAATTATCTATCCAATTGTTATGGGTTAAATTCTGTCTACCCAAAAGATATTTTGAAGTTTGAATCCCAGTAATGCAGAATGTGACTATATTTGGAAACAGGGAATCAAATTAAAATGTTGTCTCTAGGATAGTCTCTAAGAAAGAAAGCAGTTCTTAGTTTTTTTTTTTTTTGTTTTTTTTTGGAGTTGGAGTCTCACTCTGTCACCCAGACTGGAGTGCAGTGGCCACTCCTGACCACTGCAGCCTCGACCTGGGCTCCGGCGATCCTTTCGCCTCTGCCTTCCAAGTAGCTGGAGCTACAGGCGTGCACTACCATGCTCAGCTAATTTTTTGATTTATTGTAGAGACAAGGTCTGGCCAATTTGCCCAGGCTGGCCTCAAACCCATGGGCTCAGGCAATCCACTCACCTAAGCCTCCCAAAGTGTGGGATTACAGGATGAGCCACGGAGTCCAGCCCAGTTCTTAGTTTTACTTAACTTTAGACAGGCTTCTTTCTTACTCTAGGCACCAAAATCCTTTTCTTAAATCATTTACTTTAGAAAACTTGCAATTGTAAATTTTTTCTCTCTTCCTTTGAGATGTAAATCTTTTCTCAGTCTGTTGCCAGTTTTCTATCCCAGGAATGTCTTTCTCAAGGACTTGGGAGAAATTTCTCTAAAGTGTAATAATCAAGAAATAGAGAGAAAGAGTTGAAGATGGCAGCGGGACAGCCTGGTCTATGAGACACTCTGCAAGGGAGAAGGCAGAAGCCCTCTGGCTGTCTCGCCGGGGGCTGCGTATCCCATCATTGGCAGGCCGCTGTTCACGTGGAGCTTGGCCGTCACCACCGCTGAAGCATCATGCCGGTCTGGACAAGCCCTGAAGCCACGGGCAGAGCAGCTGCCGCCAGGGCCACCGCCTCAGTAGCAGCCATTATAGATCACCCCTCCCGTGCTTGAGGCAATCCACAACTTCAGACTCTGAAGTTACTCCAAGCAAGATCTGCTGAGAGCGCAGCTGATTCCACCGCCACCGTGACATCCAGCCAGGCCAAGGGCCTGAGGCAGGATCCTATCTCCAGCTTCTCTCTGGTTCTACGAGCCTACCCTTGTCCAGCTCACTCCCATTTTGGGGCCAGCGGCTGAGACAAAGACCATAAAGGGTGACAATCAGGAGCAGTGAGATAGCACCACCAGCTGGCAATTCAAGGTAACAACACCAAAATGGGCAACAACAAAAAAAGACACAGGACAGATTTGACTAGTGAACTGGCTGCTGACCCGAACTGCCCTTCACGGCAGGCCAGGGGCAACTGACTATAACTGTAAACAAATTCACCAGCCTCAGAAGACAGCTAGAAATCAGAGCTGAAAGGAAATTGGACTTAAACGAAAAGTCTCAGAGTGTGCTTGATTGGTTCTGTTGGTTTAATGACTTGATTCTATTTCTCCTTTTTTTTTGTGTGTGTTTGTTTGTTTGTTTTGTTTATTCATTTTTTCTTTTTCTTGTTTTTTTTTTTTCTTTTTTCCGTTTCATTCTTCCTTTTCTTCTCTTCTCTCATCTCTGTAAACCATATCTTTGCATAGAGGAACAGCAGAGCAATAAGGTGGTTGGTTAGCTTGTATGTTAGCATCATTGTATGTTTTAGTTTTTTTTTTTGTATGGGAGTTGGGTACTCTGTAGCTGTGGTCTATTGTTTTTATCTGTTTCAGTTTAGGTCTCTTTCTCTCCATTTGTTGGTACAATCATCTGTTTCCCCCCTTACTCTTCTCTCTCCCCACCCCTCTCTTCCCCCTACTATCTGCTCCATTCTCCTCCCTCTGTTAACCTCATTTTATTTCAGGGAGTAAAGCTACAATCCCACTGCATGAACAGACTCTAAGACAGTGCAAAGTGGGTTTCAGATTATCCATACACCTGTCAACGGATACCAGGACCTGCGGATAGATTCTGAATCACAGCTCCCCCCTTAAGTAAACCTCAAAACTGCAAAAAGGGCCACCCCCAATCTCTAGTGCAACCCCAGCAACCCCTCTACCCCTGAATAGCAGAATTAAAGAAGACAGTGACATGGAGGGAAGGAAACAGTAAGGAGTTAAACACCACACAAATGAAGAAAAACCAAAAGAAGAATATAAATCTCACACAGACCCCTGGGAGGTCAGACACTGAGAAAACAGACTTCAAAACACAAACAATGAAGAGCCCCCACCATGACTGGTCACATGCAACAAACTAAGATATGAAGACATTAATAGAGAGGATTAAAAAAATTGAGGAGAGACAAGAGGAAAACAGGAAAGAGCTGATGTCAGAAATAACAGCAGTAAAGAATACTGTGATGGAAATAAATAAACTAACAAGCATGGAAAGCAGATTGAGCCAAGCAGAAGAAAAAATCTCAGAGCTTGAAGACCAAAACACAGAACTAACCCAAACTGTCAAAAACATAGAAAAGAAGCTCAAAAAGACAGAACAAAACCTCCAAGAGATGAATGATCACTTCAAGAGACCGATCCTAAGACTAATTGGTCTCCCTGAGGCAGAGAGAGAAACAGAGGCCACACTGGAACAAACATTTCATGAAATCATCCAAGAAAACTTCCCTCATCTCACCAGTGATGCAAAAATTCAAACACAAGAGATTCAGAGAACCCCTGCAAGACAACAAATGAGGAGACCAACTCCCAGACACATAATAATTTGCCTAAACAAAGTATGTATAAAAGAAAAAATCCTAAAGGCAACAAGAGAAAAAGGTCAGACTACCTACCAGGGAAGACCAATTAGAATAGCAGTGGATTTATCTACAGAAAACCTCCAGGCTAGGAGAGGTTGGAGCCCTATCTTCAAAGTTCTAAAAGATAAACAATTTCAACAGAGAATAACCTACCCAGCCAAGCTAGGCTTCATTAGAGAGGGAAAATTGAAATCCTTTCCAGATATCCAATCCCTAAGAGCATACGAGCCACCAGACCACCTCTACAAGAAACACTTAAGAAAGTATTAAACACAGAAGAAAAGGAAAAAAGAACAACAGCGTTCTTCACAAGAGTACAGGCAAAAGATTAAAACACACATGAGCCAACTCCAAAGCCAAAAGAAAGGCATCACACAAACAGGAAGAACAACACAACTCTGTAAGAACATTATGATAGGGATCAACTCTCACATTTCAATAATTAGTTTGAATGTGAGAGAACTAAATGCACCACTGAAAAGACATACAATGGCAAAATGGATAAAATATCACCAGGCAACAATTTATTGCCTCCAAGAGACTCACCTCACTAGAAAGGACACTCACAGACTCAAAGTAAGAGGATGGGAAACAAGTTTTCAAGTGAATGGAACTCAAAAGAAAGGTGGGGTTGCGATCTTAGTCTCAGACAAAATACCCTTTAAGATATCAAAAATCAAAAAAGATACAGAAGGCCACTACATAATGATAAAAGGTTCAATCCATCAACAAGCAACATCTATCCTAAACACATATGCACCCAACATAGGAGCACCAACTTTCATAAAGCAACTCCTAAGTAAACTAAAAAAAGATATTGACTCCAATACCATCATAGCTGGGGACTTCAATACCCCACTCACATCTCTAGACAGATCATCAAGACAAAAAATCAGCAACGAGATCTGAAACCTCAATGTGACTCTTGATCAAATGGACTTAATTGATACCTACAGAACCTTCCATACAAAAACCGCAGAATACATGTTCTACTCATCACCACATGGAACATACTCTAAGATCGACCACACACTTGGCCATAAATCAAACATAAGCAAATTTGAAAGGACCGAAATTTTACCATACACCTTCTTGGACCACAGTGGAATAAAAATAAACATTAACACCAAGAAGGTCCCCCCAAAACCCACAAAGACATGGACACTAAACAGCATGTTGCTAAACAACTCCTGAGTCAATGATGAAATCAAAACAGAGATTAAAAGATACCTGGAAACAAATGAAAATGAAGAAACACCTTACCAAAATCTCTGGGATGCCATGAAAGCTGTAGTAAGAGGGGAATTTATATCCCTACAAGCACACATGAAGAAAATGGAAGGATCACAAATTAACAGCCTAACAAGCCACCTTTGGAAGCTGGAAAAGCAAGACCACAAAAACCCTAATTTCAGCAGAAGAATCCAGATCACCAAAATAAAAGCCCAAATCCAGGACATAGAAGACAAAAAGATAATACATAAAATCAATGAAACAAAAAAGCTGGTTCTCCAAAAGGATAAACAAGATCGATGGTCCCCTAGCTAGACTGACCAAGAAAAAGAGAGAAAAAGCCCATATAAGCACAATCAGAAACATAAAAGATGAAGTCACATCGGACCCTGAAGAAATACAAAAGATCATTAGAGACTACTATGTACACTTGTATGTAAACAAACTTGAAAACCTTAAGGAAATGAAGGACTTTCTGTCATCACACAACTTGCCTAGGATGAAACAAGAAGAAATTGAGACCCTAAATAGACCAATAACAATCAAGGAAATTGACTA
>CAUYQG010015919.1:0-28355 GCA_963574415.1 Tarsius wallacei
ATTTTCAAGGTATAGGATCATATCATCAGCAAAGAGGGATAACTTGACTTCCTCTTTTCCTATTTGGATAACCCTGATTTCCTTCTCTTGTCTAATTGCCCTAGCTAGGACTTACAGCCCAATGATGAACAAGAGGGATGGGAATGGGCAGACTTGTCTTATTCCAGTTTTCAGGGGAAATGTTTCCAGTTTCTGTCCATTTAGCAATATGCTAGCTGTGGGCTTATCATAGATGGCACTTACTCTGTTGAGATATGTTCCTTCTATACCTAGGTTTTTGAGGGTTTTTCAAGAAGCGATGTTGGATTTTATCAAAAGCTTTCTCTGCATCTAATGAGATAATCATGCAGTTCTTGTTTTTACATCTGTTGATGTATTTAATTACATTTATAGTCTTGTGAATGTTGAACCAGCCTTGCATCCTGGAGTTGAAGCCTACTTGGTCATGGTGGATGATTTTTGAGATGTGTTTTTGGATCTGATTTGCTAGAATCTTGTTGAGGATTTTTGCATCTATGTTCATAAGTGATATTGGCCTGTAGCTTTCTTTTTTTGTTGGATCTTTACCCTGTTTGAGTATCGGTGTGATGTTAGCTTTGTAAAATATTTGGGGAGAATTTCATCTTTCTTAATATGCCTGAAATACTTTCAGTAGGATTGGTATCAACTCCTCCTTGTACCTTTTGTAGAATTCTGCTGGGAAGTCATCAGTCCAGGGATTTTTTTTCTAGGTAGTTTTCGTATGACAGCATCAATTTCCTGGGTTGTTATTCGTTCATTTAGTGTCTTAATGTCTTCTTGTGTCAACCTGGGGTGGTTGGGTGATGTCAGAAACTACTCCATTTCATTTAGGTTATCAAGTTTCTTTCTATATAGGTATACATAGTAATCTCTGATAATCTTTTGTATTTCTTCAGGGTCGGTTGTAATTTGATCTTTTGTATGTCTGATTGTATTTATTTGGACTTTCTCTCCAATAGTCATTTAGCATCATGCTGTTTAGTGTATATATCTTCCTGAGTTTTGGGAGAATTTTGTTTATGGTGCCATTTGTTTTTATTCCACTGTGGTCTGAGAAGGTGCACAGCAATATTTCAATCTTTTGGAATTTGTTTCTACTTGATTTATGGCTGAAGATGTGATTAACCTTGGAGTATGTTCCATGTGGTGATGAGTAGAATGTATATTCTGTGGTTGTTGGGTATCTATTAATATCCTTTAGGTATCTATTAAGTCCATTTAGGTATCTATAAGTCCATATGTAGGGTTGGTAGTGGGATATTGAAGTCCCCAGCTATAGTAGTGTTAGAGTCAATATCTTTTTTTAGTTTACTTAGTAGTTGCTCTATAAATGCTGGTGCTCCTGTGTTGGGTGCATATATGTTTAGGATGGATATCTCTTGTTGATAGATTGAAACTTTTATCATTACATAGTGTCTTTTCATATGTTTTAAAATTTTTGATAGCTTAAAGGTTGTTTTGTCTGATATTAAGATTATGACTCTTGCTTTGTTTTTTGATCCAATCACCTGGGACCTCCTTTTCCATCTTCTAATTTTGAGTCTGTGTGCATCCCTTGTGGTGAGATGGGTTTCTTGGATGCAGCAAATTATTTGGTCATGGTTTTTTATCCAGTTTACCATTCTGTGTCTTTTCAGTGGTGCACAAAGTCAATTCACATTCAGGTTGATTACTAAAATATGATCGATTATCATCATCATGAGGTTTTTATAAAGTTTTTTCTTTGTTTTCTTTTATCGTTAGGTTGATCTTTGTGTTTGTTTTAAAGTTTGCTGTTGTGATGTATTCTCTGTTGATTCTGTGTTCTGCTGTTCTCTTGGAAAGTGCGTGGTCATTCTTTTTTTTTTTCCTCTTTCTTCTGTTCTTAATATCTTTTAAAGCATCTCTTATAGAACTGGTCTGGAAGCTGCATAAACTCTTAGGGACTGAATGTCTGGGAAGGAATTTAATTTTCCATTGCTGATGAAGCTGAGCTTAGCTGGGTAGGAAATTCTTTGTTGAAATTGTTTATCTTTGAAGGCTTTGAATATTGGACTCCAGTCTCTTCTAGCTTGTAGTGCTTCTGCTGATAGGTCTGTAGCTATTCTGATTGGTTTTCCCCAGTAAGTAGTCTGACCTTTCTCTCTTGCTACCTTTACTAATTTTTTGTTTTGTGTCTACTTTTTGTAGGTAGACTGCTATGTGTCTATGGGTTGGTCTTCTCATTTGATGTCTTATGGAGGTTCTCTGTATCTCTTGTGTTTGTATGGTATATCTCTTTTGAGATGGGGAAAGTTTTATTGGATAACCTCATGGAATACTTGCTCCAAGATGTTCTCCATTTCCCTTTCTTCTTCTGGGATACCAATCAGGCATAGGTTTGGCCTCTTGATATTACTGTACATGTCTTGCAGATTTTGTCCTTTTTTCTGAGTTTTGTTTCTATGTTTTTTTACAGATCAGGTTAATTTGATGTTTTTATCTTCAAGTTCTGAGATTCTTTCTTCTGCTTGATTAATTCTGCTTTCCATGCTTGTTACATTGTTATTTCTTTCATGGATAAATTTTTTTATGGCCAAAATGTCTGTTACAAGTTCTTTCAGTATTGAATCTTGTTTTTCATGAATCTTATTTACTCTTTCCATCCATTTCCTAATCCCTGCTGCATTCTAGGACCAGTCATTGGTGACTTCCATTGTTTAGGCTCTGAGGTCTGATTTTCAGGCATTTTCTCTTTGTTACACTAGGGATGGCCTATGATATTCAGTTGATTTTTCCTCATTTGTCACAAATCTTTTTCTTTTTTCTTTTGTTCCATTATTCAGTGGCAGTGGAAGAGGTTTTCACTTCTGATGTTTGCTCAGCCTTTTTTTCTTCCCTTATCAGGGCTCTGGATTTGTTCTTTTTGGAAGCAGTGCTGTGAGTGGGAAGTTTTGCTGTCTCTTATAGTTTTGAGAGTTGAATAAGGTGGAGGATGGGGAGCTAGGATTCAGAAATTGCTTGCAAATCACAATGTTCACTGGTTGGTATATGAATTCCTTGAGACCCACTCCTCACCACCACTGTATATGGTGATGCAATGGCTATGTGTGTACCCCCTGAGTCCAAGATGCAGTAACAACAATGAGGAGAACAGAGAAAAGTAGAATGAAATGAGATGAAAAAATTTTTTTAAAAGCAAAAATGAAAAAAAACACCAAACACCAAAAGCAGAAACCAAAGCAAAGAACAATTGAACACACACACACAGACACACACACACATACACAAACACACACACACACACCAAAACAAATTGGAATACCAACAAAGCAAAACAGAACAAAAATCAGCAACCAAAAAATCTAGGAAAACCAGATAGACACATGCACCCAACACAAAATGAAAGGTGAAGAAAAAGTTTAAGAAAGATAAAAAAGAAAAAGGAAAGGAAAAGAAAAGAGAAAAAAAGGAGTTCATATTGAACTCTCACATATATATTCACACACACATTAGACTAAAAAAGAGAACAAAATAGCAAAAACAAACCAACAAAGAAAAGCCAAAATATGAACATTCATCATTCATGTACACACATAGACAGAAAACAAAAGAAAACAGAAACAAAAGGGGAGATGCAAATCAAACATACATTCATGCACTAATAAAAAATATTAAAAAGTTAGAAAAGCTAACAAAGAGACAAAAAAGTTTATAACCTGACCTCTTGTGTCAGGTTCTGTAATTGTTCCTCTCAGCTGCTTCACTTCTGTCTCCTGCAGAGCTTTGGTCTCATTCATAATCTCCCCAATGTCTGGTCCAGGGAAGAAAAAGGGGGCAGTGGGGCAGTGTGGGCTGCAGCCCTCCCCTCCCACTCTACTATTTGAGGGATCCCTTCTGGTGGGAAGGTTTGGAATTGTCTCTTCCTTAGGTACTGGCAGAGGGCACCCCAGCCAGGCTTATCCTGGAGTGGAGTCCTCTTATTGCAGTTGACTTCCAGGCTCTGCCTGGGTTCGTCCCTCTCAGTTGTGCCCCAGCTGTGTGGGTCTGATGTTCAAAGGATTGCTGGGGAGGAGGGGCTTGGGTCAGACCCCAGACTCATCACTGATCTCTTTGGAAGTCTTTCTCATCCTTTTCTGGCCACACACCCTTTGTCCCACAGCTGAATCAGGGTAGGAGGTGGGGCACCCGAGACTCAAAACTCATCCTGTCCTTCTGGATTTTGTGCTTTCAAGATATTACCTCTGGATCATGATCAACTCTTGAGTAGTTAATCCGCTGGTCACAGAGATCAGGTCGGGTCTGTCATTCTGTGGTAAGCAAGCCAGAGCACTTTTCTGCCCGGTTTTTAAAATGGTGGCAGGGTACCTCTTTTGTCATCTCCATTAGGGCTCTACTTCTGGGGTCCCTTGCTGTGCTCTCTTCACAGTCTTTGATTCCAGGGTCCAGCCAGACACTGCAGAGATGAGGCAGAGGCTGGAGTTGGCAGTCTCTCCCAGCCTCTGCCTCATCTCTGCAGTGTCTGGCTGGGAGAGACTTCCCAGGAAGGCCTTTGTTGGTTTAAAAAAATAGCACTTGGCTTCCGTGCCCTGGGAAGCACTAGGGACCAAGTAGAACGGCTGCAGCACTAACTGCTTCACCAGGAAAGCCCTGGCCACTTGCTCCTGAGCCCCCATTCAGTTTCTACTGGCAGTTTCTTCCCAGGAAGGGCTTTGTTGATTTTTTAAAAAATGACATTCAGCTCCTGCACCCTGAGAAGCACTAGGATCCAAGCAGAGCAGCTGCAGCACCAACCACTTCACCAGGAGACCCCTGGCCATTTGCTCCCAAGCTCCTACTTGGTCAGCCACTCACATGTCCACTTACTCACAGACACACATGCAAAATTTTTCATACACTCACTCGCTCACACTGGGACTTACATAATCTGACTGGCTTTGCTGCCATCTTCATTTGATATCCATTTTTAATTTACATCAATGATCTATTTTAAGTTAATTTTTGTGTGTGACAAGTATAAGGTCTCATATCTAGATTCATTTTCTTTGTATGGGCATGTGCACTTGTTCCAGCACCAGCTGTTCAAAAATACCATCTTTTTTTCTCCATTTCATTGTCTTTACTCCATTGCCAAAGGTCAGTCAGCTGTATTAATGTGAGTCTATTGCTAGGATCTCTGTTCTGTTCTACTGATCTACTTGTGTATTCTTTCACTAATATCACACTCTCTTGATTACTGTAGCTTTATAGTAACTCTTGAAATTGGGTAGCATCTATCCTCCATTGCTGTTCTTTTTCTTTGATATCATTTTTATGTTATTTTAAATGTTATATTTACAAATTTTTATTTCCCAAGTCTGTTGCTAACACATTGGAATATTTACACACACACACACACACACACACAAACACACACACAATGATCTCACAAAGAGCTATCTTGTTAAATTGATTTATTTTTCAGACTATTTTATCTGTGGATATTTTTTGTATTTTCTAAATATATGCATATTATTTATAACTAATTACGTTTAAATTTCTTCCAGTCCAATAATTATGTCTTTATTTTTTCTTATCTTATTATATTGTCTAGAATATCTAGCACTATGTTGAGAAGAAGAATAGAAGGTATTCAAACTTTTTTCCATTTCATGTAAAAACTTTGTACTCCACCACTGAGTATTTTGTTTACTTTAGCATCTTGAACACATCTTTTATTAGACTTAAGAGGCTTTCTTTTATTTATAGTATGCTTTTTTAATTATGAAAGGATGTTGAATTTATCAAATTACTTTTCTCCATCTATTGAGATGATCATATGATTTTTTTTCTCCTTCCTTCAGTTAATGAGGCCTATTACACTGATTTCTTTTCAAATGTTTAATCAACTCTGAATTCTTAGTGGTGGAAAAGGCAATCTCAAGCATGTAGACTTTTTTTTTTTTTGAGTTGGCGTCTCACTCTGTTGCCCAAGCTGGAGTGCAGTGGCACACTCACGGCCATCCCAGCGTTGACCTGCTGGGCTCCGGCGATCCATCCACCTCAGCATTCCAAGTAGCTGGAACTTCAGGCGTGCACTACCATGCCCAGCCAATTTTTTTTTTAATTGTAGAAACGAGATCTCGCTAAGATGCCCAGGCTGGTCTCAAACCCTTCGGCTCAGGCAATCTACTTCCCTTAGGCTCCGAAAGTGCTGAGATTACAGGCTGAGCCACTGAGCATGGCCATATGTAGACTTTTGATGCCCACTTGGCCCATAAGAATGGGCCTTGTGACTAAAGTGCTCCTTTTCCAAGAGACAAAGGGCCCACATAATCTGTTTCAGGTTTGTCACCTTGTATGGGACTTTTTTTTTCTGTTTCAGACTTAATGTTTCTTTGTTCTACTAAGTGAATGCTTCATTGGTTTTTAGGCATACTCCAAATTTTAGTGTTTTAGACTTTGGGTGGGGTGATTAAGGTCCTTCTATGGAGGCACAAGGGGAGTGTGATAAGCAAATTGTTCTGTGTTGGCTGCCAGGGAGAATCTGCTAGATATTGGGAGAGGAGGACCAATATACACTATTAAAATTGATCTTGCTCTGTCTCTTTTCTCTTTATTTTTCCATCCATTGCTTGACTGCATTGTGTTCTCCTTGGCGACTTCAGTATAAAATGCAATGGGCAGAAGTGATTAGAGTCATTTCCTGGCATAAGTAACTTGTGCACAATGTTCTGCTTAACAGCTAGAATAACTCAACTTGGACATAAATAATTATTACTTTTATACACTACTGGATTTGGTATGATACTATTTTGTTTAGCAACTTTGCTTCTATTTTTCAAGAGATAAGATTTGCCTGTGGATTTATTTTCCTGTAATGTTTTCATCAAGCTTTAAAATGAATACTAAACTTCCCTTGAAATGATTAGGAAATAGCCCTTTTCTTCTGTTATATGGAGTAATATGGGTAAAATTGGTGTTACTTATTTTTTAACTGGTAAAATTTGCTAATGAAACGATCTAGATCAATAGTTTACATTTCATGAAGGTTTTTAATTACATATGCAATGTTTAAATTTTCTCATATCTTTTAGTTTGAATCATATTTCAAACTTATATGACATTATTATAATTGTTTTATATAGTCATTGTTTATTTCATATTTATTCAAATAATCATGATTTCCATGGTTTTTAACTCTTTGCTGCATCTTTCAGCTTCTATCTTAAATCTTTTTTCCTTTGCCTGAAATACTTCCTTTAGTATTTCAATTAGTGTCAGATTTCTGGTGAATAATTTTATTTGCTTATCTGGAAATGTCTTTACTTCACATTAGTTCATAAGAAATATTTTTGTTAGCTTTAAACTTTTATCTTGGTGGAGGGAAGTCAAGATGGCCACTGTGGAGCAGCAGATTGGTGCCACTCTCACAGAGCAAGTCAGAGAGTAGGCATTCTGCTATCATTAGACAGAGATACCCAGAGCACTTTCGGTCAGGTTGAACATCGTGAACCCAGTGAAGGTCTCCCTGAGCACACAGAGTCCAGAAAGCCATGGCAGGTGTGGAATTCCAGGAGCTCCATCCCCTACACCAGGTACACACAGAAAAGGAAGATCTGTTCAGAAGAGAGGAGTGAATGATTATAAAAAGCTTTAAATTTGTTCACCCTCTCCCAGCAGCACATGAAACATAAGTTTAATGTGGGTGGAGGCCTAGTAGGGACAGAGTGATGGGCATCAGAGCCCAAGTGAAATAAGGAACTATTCCCACAGAGGGAAGGCCTGCCTGTGGGGTGAATCTGACTGACATGCCCACTGCCAGCACCTGATGGAGCAACAGACAGATACTTCTTTTTCAGGGCAGTGCAGAGAATGGGGATCCAGCTACCAATTAATGGAGGCATCCTGAACACATTTGGAAAGGTGAAACTTCCCATATCAAGTGGGGTCCTCCTTGAACATACAGAGACCAAAAAGGCAGGCATGGGTATCTTGACTTTCCATCCCCTACACTGTGAGCTGTGCATGTAAAGGAGCTTGGATCATGCTGGGTGAAGGAGAAGGGCGAGTAATGTTGGTACACGCTGGGTCAGTTCACCCCCTCCCAGCCAGCATAATCCACTGTGAGAGAAAATCTGTAATAACAAGAACCTGCTATAGAGTGGAGCTCATCCTTCTCTCACTGAATAAAGAGAGATCTGACACAAATGAGGAAGAATCAATGAAGAGACACAAGGAACTCACAGAATTTTAATAAGACAGCACAAAAAAAAAGCAGCCACCAGAATGCAAACAATGGAAAACCCCCAGAACTACCTGTCCCAGTTGACAGCCACAGAAATCAGAGATGGCACAAATGAACAGGAGCCAAGAGAAACATGAAGCAAAACTCAAAGAAATTGTAAAGGAAGGAAAAGCAGAGTTGGTCAACTTCAAAAAGCCTATTCTGAAAGAATGGAAATAAAGATCTCCATCCTCAAAATCAATAACAAAATAACAAATATTGGGAACTGGCTCAACCAAGCAGAGAAAAAAATCTCAGAGCTTGAAGACCAAAATACGGAATTAACACAGTCTGTTAAAAAAAAAAATAAAACCCTCAAAAAGAAGGCACAAAGCCTCCGAGAATCTGAGACTTTGTCAAAAAACCAAACTTATGTCTGATTGGTATCCCCAAAGCAGAAAGAGAAAATGATAACACCATGGAACAAATATTCCATGAGGTCATTTAAGAGAACTTTCCCTGCCTTATTAGAGAGACTACAATCCAAGTGCAAGAATTTCAGAGAAACCTTTGCAAGGTATAACATAAGAAGATCATCACCAAGACACATAGTTATCCACCTCCAAAAAGTAAGCATAAAAGAAGAAAAATTTAAAGGCAGCAAATGAGAAAGGCCAGATTACTAACCAGGGAAAACCCATCAGAATCATTCTGGACCTATCTGCAGAAACATTATAAGACTGAAGTTATTGGAGTCAAATTTTTAATGTTCTTAAATATAAACAATTTCAACCAAGAATTTCCTACCCAGGCAAGCTAAGCTTCATCAGTGATGGATAATTAAAATCTTTCCCAGACATCCAATCTCTAAGAGAATATGCTGCCTCCAGATCAGTCCCTTCAGGAGACACTTAAGAAGGTGTTGAGCACAGGAAAAAAAAAAGAGCACCAATGCACATTACAAATGTACAGGCAAACACAGAGTTAACAGAGCATACATAGCACCCACAAAAATGAAAGCACACATATATAAACACAAAAGTTAAAAGGAAACGAAATGACCCCCATAGGAGCCCTATGACAGGAATAAACTCTCACATATCAATAATTAACTTGATCATGAATGGAGCAAAGGCACCACCAAGGAGACATAGAGTGGCAAACTGGAAAAGGAAGCATAATCCAACAATCTTCTGCCTCCAGGAAACTCATCTCACTGCAAAATACACCCACAGACTAAAGATTGAAGGCTAGAAAAGGACCTTCCAGGCTAATGAAAAACAGAAGAAAGCAGTAATTGCTGTTCTTATATCAGACAAAGCAGCCTTCAAGTCATCAAAAGTTAAAAAAAAAAAGGAAGAAACTAGATAATAATAAAAGGTTCAATGCTCCAGCAAGAAATATCCATCCTAAACATATATATCCCAACACAGGAGCACCAGGTTTTATAAGCAAACTAAAAGAGAACATTGACTCTCACACAACCATAGTTGGAGATGTAAATATCCCACTAACAGCTTCAGATAGATCATCAAGGCAAAAAATTAACAAGGAGATTTGGAACCTCAACTCAACACTTGATCTAATAGACTTAATAGATATCTAAAGAAGATTTCACCCAACAACTACAGAGTATACTTTCTACTTATCAGCACATGGAACTCTACTCCAAGATTGATCACATTCTTGAACATAAATCAAGCATGAGCAAATTTCAGAAGATTGAAATGATACGATGAATCTTCTAAGATCACAGGGGAATAAAAATAAAATTGCCAACAAGACCCCCCCAAAACACACAAACACAGGGACTAAACAACATGCTGTTGGAGCAACTTCTGGGTCAACAGAGAAATCAAGACAGAAATAGAAAGATTCCTGAAAACAAATGAAAACAAAAACAAATCTTATCACACTCTCTGAGATGCCATGAAAACAGTGTTAAGAGGAAAATTCATAGCATTGCACACACAAATCAAGAAAAGAGAAAGATCACAGTTAGTCAGCTTAATGTGACACCTAAAGAAGCTGATCACCTAAATTTTAACATCAGCAGAAAAATTCTGATCATCAAGATAAAATCTTGTTGCAGAAAATAGAAGACAAAACTATCATAGAAAAGATCAGCAAGACTAAAAGCTGGTTCTTTGAAAGGATAAATAAGATTGACTGTCTGCTGACCAGCTTGACTAACAAAAAGGAGAAAAGCCCAGATAAACACAATTAGAAATGCAAAAGGCAAAGTCACAAATGACCCTGAAGAAATTAAAAATATTATCAGAGATCACTATAAAAACCCGTATGCAAATAAACTAGAGATAATGGAACACTTTCTGACATCACACAACCTTCCAAGTTTGAAACAAGAAGAAATTGAAATTCTGCACATACCAACAAATCCAGGAAATTGTCTCAGCTATAAGAAGTTGCCCCACAAAAGAAAAAGCCCCAGATCAGACGGCTTCCCAGCTAAATTCTACAAGATATATAAGGAGGAGCTGATACCAATCTTATTGAAAGTATTTCAGGTAATCAAGAATGATGGAATTTTCTCCAACTTATTTTATGAAGCTAACATAACAATTTCCCACTACTGCCAATCCCTTTCTTAAGTATTATAATTGTTCAGGGTCCACTAATGGGTGAGAACATATGGTACTCTGTTCTTTGTTTTTGTGATAGATCACTGAGTATGATTGACTCCAAATCCATCCAAGTTGCCGCAAAGTCCATATATTTGTCCTTCTTTATGGCTGCATAATATTCCATGGTGTATATGTACCACATTGTTTTTATCCAGTCCAGCTTCGGTGGGCAGCATGGTTGGTTCCATGTTTTTGCTATTTTGAATAGTGCTGCAACAAGCATACGTGTGCAGGTATCTTTTTTGTAGAATGATTTCAGTTCCTTTGGGTATATTCCCAATAGGGGAATTGCTGAGTCATATGGAAGGTCAATTACTAGTTCTTTCAGAAATCGCCACACTGCCTTCCAAAGAAGTTGCACTAGTTTGCATTCCTACCAGCAGTGTGGAAGCATTCCTTTTTTTCTCTTCCTGGCCAGCATCTGTTTTTGTTTGTTTTATTAATGATGGCCATTCTTACTGGGGTTAGGTGGTATCTCAATGTGGTTTTGATTTGCATTTCTCTGATGATTAGTGAGGCTGAGCCCTTTTTCCTGTCTGTTGGCTGCCTGTATATCTTCTTTTGAGAAATGTCTATTCATGTCTTTTGCCCATTTTTAAATGGGACTGTTTGTTTTTTTTCCTTGCTGCACATTTGAGTTCCTTGTAGATCCTAGATGTTAGGCCTTTGTTAGATACACAGTTGGAAAATATTTTTTCCCATTCTGTGGGCTGTCTCTCCACTTGCTCTCTTGATAGTTTCAACCACTGGAGAGAAGAGAACCTATTCAGTAAATGGTGCTGGGAAAATTGGCTGATCACATGCAGAAGATAGAAACAGGACCCCTACCTATCACCGTACACAAAAAATTAACTCTAAATGGATCAAAGACCCAAACGTAAAACCTTAAACTATAAAAATCTTAGAAAATGCGGGAGACATCCTTGTGGAAATTGGAACTGGAAACCAATTCCTGATCAAAACCCCAGGTGTCCATACCACAAGAGATAAGATAGACAAGTGGGATCTCCTGAAAATGACAAGCTTCTTTAATGACAAAGAAACCATTATAAGATTTTTTAAAAAATATTCTTAAAAACATAAAAGGCCTAACTAAGCAAGAAAATGAGTAATTACCATTCTAAGAAAAGGGGATCAATTACAATTCCAAAGAGCTCAGTGATGAGTCAAAGCTGCTTCTGCCCAGGGAGAGTTTGCTGACCAAGAAAATACAGTTTCCTTTGACATGGGAAATGAAGAAAACTCACTTGGATGCTCTTAACCCTGAGTGGGATGTGAGAGTATAAACACTCTCCACTTGAAAAAAGGAAAGGCTGGAGTGAAATGCCATGATAGCTCACTGCAGCACCCAACTCGTGGACTCAAATGATGGGTCTCCTGCCTCAGCATTCTGAGTAGCTAGGACTACAGGTTTGCACCGTCACACCTGGCTGCTGTTGCTGCTGCTTCTTTTTCTTCTTATTATTTTTATAGAGATGCGATCTAACTGTGTTGCCCAGGCTGGTCTCAAACTCCTGTCCTTAAGCAATCCTCCTGCCTCAGTCTCGTGAGTAGCTGAGATGACATGTAGGAGCCACTGTGCCCAGCTTGACATGAGGAAATTTAAAATATATATTTTTCTACTAAAAGAAGGCATTTACAAAATAGTATGTTTCTTTTGATAAGTAAAATTTTAAAATATATTCACTCTCTGCTTCCCTTCCACTTCCCTCAATCTTCAACCTTCTACCTTCAACCTCATGCACCTTCTACCTTCAACCTCATGTATCTGTCTCTGACTAGGCCTGGAAGGGCTTATTCCAACATATTAACAGCGGTTATCTTTAAATCTGGTGGCAGGGGTAACATTTTCTATTCAGTGTTTGCTAAGTTTTCTGCACACTACACGCATTTATTGTTGCAATTTTTGAAAGTATTCATGTTTGGTTAATAAGTAAATAGGTTTTTTAGGGAAATAGATAAAAAATACTGTTTGAAAACCCTTTGCTCCACCTTACTTAAAACAAATGTTAACCTTTCCAGCCAAATTACATGAGCAAATGGTTTTGGGCATAATTCTATGATAGTTAAAATATAGCAGAAAGAATCATTCTAAATTATCCTTTCCAGGAATGATTGAATGTAGTCAGGAGCAAGTCTAGCATTATCCATAATGCTAGACTAGTTTCTAGGTTATAAATATTGGTAATGTATCCTACCCCAATGTATCCTCAGTGCTATCAATATAGGCCAACAGATGTTGTTTATAAATCAGTTTATTGGGGAAAATTTTCACTTAGATTAACTTGTCTCTACTTAAATAAATATGCATCAGAAATTGTCTTCCCAGTCCTCAAAGTTCTGGATAAGGCCCACAAGACTCATTGCTAATCCTATCATTGATTCTCCAAAGATTATTAATTTTGGTATGTGGGTATGTAGAATAAATATAAGTTTTTTTCTTTCTCTTTTTCCCCATCATTTCAAAAGAGATTGCAAGTCCAAATATAGTACAAGTTGACAACTGATGGGAGGTAGATTATACTATGGTCATGTAAGACAAATTACATTCATTTTGCCAAATTGAAACCAGAAGGAAGACTTCCTGTCATGTGGGTGGGAAAGCACAATAGCAGTAGCCCTGATGTTGGTAATTGTAAAGGTGACTAGATCACCCTGCCTTACTTTTGCCTGATTATTTGTATAAAAAGCTTGAGTATATCTAGACAAAAAAAAAAGAGTTGAACAAGTGGAGAGGTGGGAAAATGGTAGGAGGATTTGGGGAGAGGTAAAAAAAGGGCAAAAAAAACAAAGAGATGAAAATGAGAATTAGTATGGTGATTGCGATGAGTGGCCAATAATGATTACATAGAGAAGTTAATTTCGAGGAACATTGGGTAAGATTGTATGAATAGTGTGGGGCAAGATTATATTGGGGATTCCTTAGAAACACAATTTAATTTTGTTAGTTCAATGGACAGCTATCTTAAGTATTTATACCTTCATTGTCTTTAGCAATATATGAGTGATGTTTTAGGATGAAAAATAGCCAACTTTTTTGTGTATTTTCCCTATTCCAGGCAGTGTGTTAAAAATGATGGTTAAGAGGGTGGCATTTGGAGTTGGTTGGACTTCAGTTCAAGTCCTGACTCTGGAATTTACTAGGTATATAACTTTAGAAAAGTTACTGATTTTTGTGAGTTTCAGTTTCTTCATCTGTAAAATTGATGCAATAGTACCCACTTTTCAAGGTTGTTGTATGGACTACATGTAGAGATTAATTTGAAATTAATGATTAAGGTAGATTGCAGAAGGGAGAATCTGTAAGCAGGAAACACTTAGGAGCTATTGCAAGGAACTTAAGCAAAGGAGGTAAACCACTAGAATGGAGACAGGGGACTGCAAACAGCAAAGGAATAGAGAACAGGTTATTGACTCCTTCTCTCCACTCTCATTCATGTCATAAATTTCTTTTTTTCTGGGAACTTGAAACTTCACTTTGAAGTATATAGTCCATCTCTGGACATTATCAATTGTTTGTTCATTTCCCTAGAGCTACAAATAACCATCTGTTCTCTGTGTTCACCATTTCAACATCTCCTGCAGTGTATGCTCCAAATTCAGTTAAAAAGCAAAAATCGTTCACTTTTTGACACAGTATTTTCAATTTTTTTGTTTACAATTTCTTCCTCCATTTTTGAGCTTGCCAGTTAGGTCTCCTGCAAATTCCCAAAGAAGCAGGGTTCCCCTGCCTTTTCTGGTCTTAGGGAAACCTGAAACTTTTCTTCAACCCTCTGTGGCATCGCTCTGTTACTTCCGTGGCCAATTCCTGTAACCAGCTAAGGTCAGAAAAATCACTATGTAATAGTAGTGTTAAAATGCGGAAGGCTTTGAGAACATGGGTTTCAACTTAAAGCTTGCTCTTTCAGGAAGATCTGTCTTCCTATTTGCATACATTTTTAAGCAGGAAGTTACGTGCCGAACTTTTAGTCTCCCTGTGAAAAGGTCCTTCATTGTAATCTAATTCAGTTCAGTGCTCCGTTTTTTTTTTCTTTCTTGTTCCCTTCCTCCTCTTCCTGGGGAGAGAATAGTAGATAGATAGAGAAAGAGAGAGATAGATAAATGTTTCTACAGACCGCGGTGATATTCGAGATTCCTCATTTAGGGGGAAAAAAAAAAGAAAGAAAGAAATGATGCAAAGGAGCTTGTGCCTTCCGGGGTTTGGGGCTGGGACTGCGCGCTCAGAACCCGGTGGAAGCTGCTAAGGGAGGAGGCGGGGCTCAGGCGAGTTCCCTTCCACCTCCCCCCATCTTCCTCTTCCAACCTCTGTTCCGCCCCTAGCTCAATTCCAGCCGTTGGTGCAGCTGTTCCGTAGCCTTTTTCAGGACCAAAACAACCGCAGCCACTGTTCCCAGGATGGTGATCCGTGTATTTATTGCATCTTCCTCTGGCTCTACAGCGGTAAGGAGAGTGGGGAGCCCACCTTTGTTGTTTTCTTGCACACCAGTCCTCTGCTGCCCCAGAACCATTAAATTGCAGAAGTTCCTCTGGCAGCTTCTCTTTCAAAGGCACATGCATCTCCCACCCCACCCCACCCCCTTCTTCCCTTTCTTCCTTTTGTTGCATCGATTTCATTTTTCCCATGGAGTTTGTTTGCCCCATGACGTTGGGGCCACATTTCTCCTTTGAAGGAAAAAGAAGGCTACTGGGTTTTGTGAGATGGGAGGTAGTGGTATATGGGGTCTTTAGGGATAGGTGAAGAAGTGAAGTAAAATCACACCCTGGTGAGTTTCATGAGTGAGAGACATTTAACAAATATGCATAGTACTGAGGCAAGTAAAAAGAGTGCCCTTCTGTAAAGGTTGGGGGCTCACATGCTGTAACTGATGGAGATTGAGTGGAGGCCTGCTGAGGCATTGTGGTGGTTTTGAAAGAGTGAGAGCCCAGTAATAGAGTTATTTTGAAAGTGTGTAGGAGAAGGTGTTTAACTTCTGCTTAGAGGCCTGTTTGAACTAGGCAAAATGGGAGAGGAAGTTGGGAATGATCATATAAAGGTTTTTCTTTTTTTTTTTTTTTAACTTAATGTGACAAGGGATCTGGTCCCTCCCCCATATTTGTCCTTTATTTTTATATTTTCCATTCTTTCAAAACATTTTACTTTTAAAACTTCCTGACTGCTCCAAATATACTAAGAACTGGAAAAGTAATTAACAAGTGGCTTCCTGTGTAGTGGCTGCTGAATTGCTGCTTTCCCAAATAATAGGAGTTCTCCTCCCCGGATTCATTTGCTCTTAATTTAGAATAATAATTTTTAGCAGCCGTGGCGAATAAGATAAACTTGAGTGAGAGCTGAGTCTTTATCTAGGATAAATCAAAGTACACTGTTTTTCATAACTCAAGAGAAAAGTCAAAGATGTCTAGGTTCAGAATGTAAGACAAAAATCCCCTCCCTCTTTTTGAGCTTTAGAGCAGCAGCTATTTCAGGTTGTTGTTGATTTTGGTTTTTGGGCTTATTTATTTACACCTGAGAGGTTTTGGAATAGAACTGAAGGTTTTGTTAATTCACAAGCATCTTGATCTTTGAACTTTGTTTTCTCTGGTCACCATGTGTGGATGTGTTTAGGCAGTTTTGAAATATCAGAAAACTTAAACTAACATTTTTTTGGCAAGTTTAGGTTGCAAAAAGAAAACCTATTATATTTTCTTTGGATCCCACTTTATGAGTCTCTTGCTTTATTATTTTTGATACTTTTTAAGCCTGATATCTCCAAGTAAAATTTGAGTTGCTCAGAGCCTTCAATCCAATACAATAGTTGTAAAGTTTCAAAGACCAGCTTAATGTCTTTAGTCAAGCCCCGAATTAGACTGAACAGATAAAGCAGTTAGTTTCGTTTTGGGGGCCATGCAGTGTCTATACTGCTATTTATTTTTTACTTTCTCCCTTCTCTACCGCTTCTCCAAAAGCAGATTCAAGAAGAAACTGCTTTCAGAATTTCTATTCAAGTAAGAGCAACTGCACCCCTCTATTAAGTCTTACATTTCTAAGAGCATTAGAAATGGCTACCGTCTTCCATTATTTTCTTTGTTGAACTCCATTGTTGCAGACTACGAAAATGGCAAATGTTTATGGTATTTTTGTTTCCATTTTTTTCTCATGGCAAATTAGAAATTTGTCTGTTGTTATAGTAATTACAGTTTATACGAATTTGTTATCAAAATTTTACTGTGATGCCAAAATAAGTCTTTGCTTTACTATAATCTTACAGTACTTGTAAAAAATACTAAAGCAGTACAAAATGAGTACACTTTAGGGAGAGTTCCTTTATAACAAAGAGGGGTGATTACTTATTTCAGAAAGGGACTCTTCAGTTTGCAGTCCTGAAGTTTTCCTTTAAGATTGCTGCCAAGCCGGGCTCGGTGGTTCAGCCTGTAATCCTGCGCCTTTGGGAGGCTGAGGTGAGTGTATTGCCTGAGCCCGCGGGTTCGAGACCCGCCTGGGCAAGCGAGACCTCATCTCTACAATAAATCAAAAAATTAGCCGGGCGTGGTAGCGCGCGCTTGTAGTTCCAGCTACTTGGAAGGCTGAGGCGGAAGGATTGCCGGAGCCCAGCAGGTCGAGGCTGCGGTGGCCGGGAGCGGCTACTGCACTCCAGTCTGGGTTACAGAGTGAGACTCCAACTCAAAAAAAAAAAAAAAAAAAGATTGCTGCCATGTTGGTTTTAACACACAATTTAGAAATTTCGGAACCCAACAATTTCACAAAGTGAGATACTTCTATAAGGGACTATGTGTGGTTGTCTGAAGAACAGTAAAATATTCTTGGCATTAGATTGGTAATATCTGACTGTTTTCTGATGCTTCCTACTAGTTGTCATAAAAATAACCAATATTAGATGTTATATTGGCCAAGAAAGGATCTGGATCTGTGATAATGGGCAAGACGATATTAACTTATTTTATCCATATTCTAAGACTCCATGTACTTCATAGCCTAATTAAAAAATAACAACAAAAACAAAAAGTTTTCAAACTTGTACTCAACTTTGCCCAAATACAGAGGAGTAGCACTTGCTTCTCAAAGTTTAGAAATGAACGCAAGTATATCAGTCTTTGCAATGGATTTCTTTTTTAATTTTAATGTGTGCGTAATACTTGTACCTATTTATAAAGTACATGTGATATTTTGATGCATGCATACAACATGTAATGATCAAATCAGGGTAATTAAGTTATCCATTATCTCAAACGTATCATTTATTTGTGTTGGGAACATTCCAGATCTTCTCTTTTAGCTATTTTGAAATATACAATAAATTTTTGATAACTACAGTCACCCTGTTGTGCAGTTGGCAAGGGCAATCACTTTGTACTGTTTTAATTTTATTTAAAAATACTGTAATATTATAGTAAAGCAAGAATTTATTTTAGCATTATGCAGTAGAATTTTGATAATTCTACTTATTCCTCTTATGGGTATTTTTGTACCCATCAATCAGCCTCTCTTCATCCCCCTTTTCAACCTCTGGTAACCACCATTCTGCTTACTACCTTCATGAGATCAAATTTTTTATCTCCCATGTATCAGTGAGAACATTTGATATTTGTCTTTCTATGCCCGGCTTATTTTTCTTAACATAATGCTCTCCATTCCATCTATGTTGTGGCAAATGGCAGAATTTAATTCTTTTTATGGATGAATAATATTTCATTTTATATATATATATCTATATATAATTTTCTTTATTCATTCATCCACTGATAAACATTAGGTTCATATCATATCATGGCTGTTGTGGGTAGTTCTGCAATAAACATGGAAGTGTAGATATCTCTTCGATATACTGCTTTCCTTTCTTTTGGATATGTATTCAAAAATGGGATTGCTAGATCATATGGTAGTTCTATTTTTGTTTTTTTGTTTTTTTTGAGGAACGTCTATACTGTTTTCCATGTCGCTGTACTAATTTACATTCCTACTGACAGTGTATAAGTGTTCCGTTTTCTCTGTGTCCTCACCAACATCTGTTAATTTTTGTATTTTGGTTGCAAACTATCTTTAACTAGAGTAAGATGATATCTCATTGTGGTTTTAATTTGCATTGCCCTGATGATTAATGATGTTGAACATTTTTTAATATATCTGTTAGTCATTTGTATGTTTTGTGAAATTTTTCAGATCATTTGCCCATTTTAAAATTTGGATTATTTATTTGTTTTTGCTATTGAGTTGTCGAATTCCCTATATATTCTGGTTGTTAATCCCCTATCAGATGGATAGTTTGCAAATTTTCTCCCATTCTTTATGATGTCTCTTCACTTTGTTGATATATTTTTTTTTTGCTGTGCAGAGACTTTTAGTTGATTTATTGTAACTTGTCTACTTTTGTTTTTGTTGTCTGTTCTTTTGAGGTTTTACCCAAAAAAGTCTTTGCCCAGACCAATGCAATGGATTTTGTGATGGTAGCCATAATTATGGCAGCCAGGAAGAACACTTAAGTGTGTCAGTGTATCTTATTTTTTTCTTGACAATAATCCTATGAATTAGGTACTATGATTATCTGTATTTTTCATAGAAGGAAATACAGTATACAGGTTTATTGAGGTGAAACAACTTTCTCAAGGTCACACAGTAAGTCACAGAGGTTGAATTTAAGACAATCTGTTTGAATCTAAGGAATATGTGATTAACCACCAAGAAATGCATCTTCCCAGTGATTCATGGCAGCTAGTAGGCATGAGGAAATAAATGTAAACATGAAGTAAAAGGTAAGGGAAGGAGTAAGTCCTGTAGTGGAAGAAGAGTTGCCTTGGCATGTGCATATAGAGGAATAAAAATTGATAGCTAGTGTGGAGGAGGTGTATTATGTCTAAAGGTAAATGACAGTAAGTAGGGTAAATGGCTATTTACTCAAGGCCAGAGAGATAGAGAAGACATACACATTTGGAAAGCCTAAACTGATCTTGTACACATCAAGATATAAAAATTCAGTTCTTTAATACCATTTTTTAAATGGGAATAATTTAGCATGAAGTCAACTTCCAAGTTGTATGTCTATATGAAATGATCCTTGCCTGTTCAGAATTGTCTGTGCATGTCTTGACATTCTATGGCAGAGTAGTATATGACACATTTTGTTTATTAAGGTTGTAATACATTGTAACTTTACATTTAATGGAAAAGGAATGTAAGCTCAGTACCTATATAACTTAATAAATGGCAATAACTGTTAGCAAAAGAAGCAATACTGGTCTTTGGTCAGAATTGGTGGATTGATGATAGCTTGGAGAATTTTTATTGATTTAGGAGTTTTTTCCCCATACTTCTTCCCCTCATATTAATAAGATTTCCATTTGATGATCTCTGTGCATTCTATGTGTGCTTTAGTGTAGACATTTTAAGATTGTGGAAAATAGACGGTTTCTGAGGGTTTTAGTTGTAAAGTAACTTTTGCAAAATGATATTGTTAAGTTGGTGAGCTGAGTCGGTGCCAAGGGTATGCAAAGAATTAGAGAAATAGTTTATTCAGAAAGTAGACTAGAAAAGAGTGTATTCACTTCTTAAGGGAGAGAAGGGGCAAATGCTAAAAAAAGCGTGGCCCTGAATGTTAGGGTTGGGGACTTATGAGACTTTATTTTTCAGAGGGGGCGGGCAATCATTCTTGGATGAGGTAACACAGGAGCTGTCACCATGATGATGGTCTGTTTTTTCATATTTCTGATGACCACATAGATGGGGGTGGTCCATTACTGGTGGTTATTCACATAGACAAGAAGGGCTGGGCCAGTAACTGGAAAACAAATTCTTGGAACAAAGATGAGATGTTAATCTTAAAGCCCATGACCAAGTAAAAGAAGCTCATTTGGGGTCCAGAAAACTAGTCATACTTTTAGTTGATGATTATTGCTGTGCATGCTGTATTGACCTAAGTACATGACCAGATCTACTCAAGATGACTAGAGAAACTCCATTTTGGTCTCTGTCTTTTCATTGTCTCCTCTGGTAGTTTTAAAATATTCTTGTTTAATACTGGGACATGTGATTGCTGGTCTGTCTTCTGTAGCTGCTTCCTACTGAATTGGGTATAGAGATGTCCCTACCTGCCTAAAGTAAGAGGAGGGGATGAGGGGACCGGAGCTAATGGAGTTGTTAGAGTATTTTTGGTGTCTGCACACAAAGCATAGAGTAAAAGTGCTTACTATTAAAATTAATAATATTATAATAAAGGCCGTTATAGCTGTTGTCATGACATATTAAGGCTTTGATATCTGGTAAAATATATTTATAAATAGTTACCCCAGTGAGCTCGGCACCCACCATAGGAATCCAAGTAACTCCCTTGATTGTATCCGTGAACTCCTTAGATTATATTTGGATGTCCCTGCTGTTTGCCTCTGAGTCTCTTTGGGCTCTATGTACCCGAAGTCCTGAGTATAAGAGTCCTCTCAATAGTCCAGCTCCTCTACAAGGCAACCAGTATGGTAGTTGTGAGGAGGTGTAAAGCTGGAATATTAAAGTTTGCTTCTTGGGTTTTTTTTTAAAGACTAGATAGAAGCATTGAGAGCTTAGAACTGTTTAAGATCTTGCGTTGTTAAGTGTGATACCTGCACACACACTTTTATTGCAGCACTATTTACAATAGCAGAAACATGGAACTAACTGTGCTGCTCATCGAAACTGGACTGGATTAAAAAAATGTGGTACATATACATGATGGAATATTATGGATGTTTCCCATAAGGAGTCTTGGAGAAGGTGAGGGAGAACTTCTGAAGACAGTTCCGGGGTGGGAGAAAACACTCATCCTCACCCTACTCCACTTCCTGGGTCCAGCGAGGAATTTGGCTCTCTGCACCCTCATTGGCATCTCAAGTTGGGTGAGGAATTAGATTAGAAAAGAAACGAGGGAAGGAGGGTGTCCCCCAATCACCCAGATCTTAAAGGTGAAACAAGAAAGTCCCCTTCTGAGGCGTGAGTCCTCTGTGGTGTCCTAACAGAGACATCATCCTCAGTGTCCGGGAGACTTGGTATGCCAAGATTTTTGGAAACTCAGAGGCTAAGAGGGCGTCCGAACTCAATGACAGATTCCTTGGCATCTGTTTTCAAAATCAGGAGATGAAAAAGTGGGGTGGGAAAAAGTAAGGGGCTTACAGCTGATGCTTTACTAGTTGATGCTGATGGCGACAAGGAGACATGGGGAACGGGGTGCTACAGGTAGAAAAAAGCTCTTGAGAGAGAGAGCAGGAGAGAAAGGTCTGGATTTCCTTAAATGGACTAGGGATCTCCCACCAGAAGAGGTAGGAAAGAACCTTCCTCCCTTTTGGAGTAAGGCAGTCAACCATGTTCACCCACTAGCCTTCAGACTATCCCAGGGAATGCCCTGACCAGAAGCTGCTAGTTGCTGAAGAGTGAGTAGAATTCGTCTGCTGGAAGACTGAAAGAAGGAAAGAAAATCCTTGCTTCTTACCTAATCAGGCCATGGTGATCTGATGCCTTCCTCTGGGATCTTCTGGATCCACCAGGAGTACCTCTGGCCAGGAATTGTCAATTGTCTCTGGTCTTAGACACAGTCCACTGAGAGTCTTGAGTTGAAACAGGAGAGAAAGTGGAAGGAAAGATCCCTGTTAGGAGAGTTCCCCTTTGACTCGAGGGAGAGGAGGTTAAGAGCAGGTTCTTATCTCTCACCTGGTGGGGCAGTCATGGTTTGGCACTTTTCCTCAAGGCCTTTAGGTTCGTCAGAAAGTAGCCCTGGCCAGAACCATCAATTGCCTCTGAGTTCCAGTGCAGTCCACAGAGAGGCTTGAGTTGGGGAAAAAAAATGAGAGTGGGGAAATCCTTGTGGAGGAGAAATCTCTATACAGGCCACCAAAATGTTAGGTTGGTGAGCTGAGTTGATGCTGTGGGCATGCAATGAATTGCACAGAAGGTAAATTAGAAAAATAGTTTTTTCAGAAAATAAATGTAAAAAACCAATGTATTAACTTCTCAAAGAAGAGAAAGGACCAGATGCTAAGAAAAGAGTGGCCCCGAATGTTCAGGGCTGGGAGCTTATGAGGCTTTATTTTTCAGGAGGGGTAGCAGGCAAACATTCTTGGGTGAGAGGGTGAGATAACACAAGAGCTGTCACTATGGTGATGGTCTGTTTTCTCATATCTCTGGGTAGATGAGGGTTGGTCAGTGATGGGTAGTCAATCACATAGACAAGAAGGGCGGGATAGTAGCTGGAAGACAAATTCTTGGGACAAAGGTAATAACCTAAAAAGAGTTGGGCCAATAGCTAAAAGACAAATTATTGGCACAAAGATGTGATGGTAATCTTAATGTCTGTGACCAAGAAGAATGAATGATGCTCATCTGGGGGCTGGAAAACTAGTTGTTCTTCTAGTTAATGATTATTGCTGTGCATGCAGTAGTATTGACCCAAGCACATGACTACATCTACTCAGGGTGAACAGAAAAACTTCATTTAGGGCTTTATTCTTTCAGATATCTTTCATAACTGCTAAAACAGAAACTAGTTTTAGCTTTGATTGTTCATATATCAAATTAAATATACATTATTTTTCTCTATGGTGGTATTCAGTGTACAATTTATGAAAGCCAATGAATAAAAAAATTCTTGATGGCCAAATCATGAGTCATTAGTCACTGTATTTTCTCCATTTGAATAATGTGGATATAGAGCAGCAAGTCATATTTCTTTATTATGTGGTTCTCAAGTAATTGCAACTTAGGTGACAGAATGTTTTGCAGCTCTGTCTTTTTATATATTTAACATTAATAGATGACAAAGTTTGAATGCTTTTTAAAGGCATTCATAGAAGGTGTGCACCTAGAAGGCAGAAATCAGAAACTGTTCACCAAATAACTGGGCATGCTTTTTGGATGCCCCAACTGTGAAAATTGGCAACTTTCACATGGCAAATGCAGAGATTCAAGATCAGTGCCTTCAACTTGGTGCCCAGTATTTGATGGCTGATTTCCCACATTTCACAGCAACAAAGGGAAAGCCACTGAAATAATATGACACCCAACTTAAAAAGGTTTGGGTAATACAGGTATCAATAATAGTGATTCTTGGACATTTGAAAAGATTCTTAAAGTCGAATGGCTGTAGGAAAGAATATACTATGCAAGTTTAGTAAAAGATTCATAATCTGGTAGGAGATAAGGATAACATATATTCATCTCTAGTACGAAGACTAGTAGTTACTTTGTTGAGGAAAGAGGTTTTTTTCTTTTTTTGAGACAGAGTCTCATTTTGTCAGCCAGGCTGGAGTGCAGTGGCACAATTTTGGTTCACCGCAGCCTCAAACTTCTGGGCTCAAGCAATCTTTTTGCTTCAGCCTCCCATGTAACTGGGACTACAAGGTGCGTGCCACCATGCCTGGCTAATTTTTATTTATTTTTAATTTTTAATTTTTTTTGTAGAAACTAGGTCTCACTATGCTGTCCAGGCTTGTCTTGAACTCCTGGGCTCAAGTGATTCTCCCACTTTGGAAGGAAAGATTTTGATTAATAAACCTTAAGCTAAACCCTCTGCCTAGATTAGCCTGGAAAAAAAAATAAATTAAAACCTCAAACACAATCAGTTTGACTGTTCTAATTCTTTGTGGCTAATCTCTAAAATCTTTTCTAAAATATATATTGTACAATCAATTATGCATCATTTACAAAAATAATTTCTGCTTTAACAGACTTACCAAGGATGAATTTTGTATTTCATTTCTTACAGATAAAATTGAACAAATTAAGAAAGACTCTGTTGGTGGCTATCTGACCATCTGTTTGCTTTACTTCTACTTTGTAGCCCACCAGAAGACTTTTTAATCCCAGTGCTTAATTACTTACTCCAATCCAGACCAAGATGAAACAAAAGTACATTTTGAGAGAAGGGGCAGCTCATTTATGATTTTATTAATATGACAGGCAAAGCTGACTTTTTACAATTGACCAGCAGGGAAGAATTTTAAGTAAGGGGATCGTTTTCTAGCTCAGGCTTCATATTTTGGCTTTATTAGTTTGTTTAAATGTTGGCTATTACCAGAACATCAGTCAAAGATTCAAATACACGTTTAAAAATATTATGGCAAATTCAAAGTTTGTATATTTAAAGTATTCAGTGATGCTAGTTTTTTTTTGTTACACTACCTTTTGTTAGCATGGCTAATCAAGATTTGACTCTTGTAATAGTAAAGGCGAACACTTGTTTATACATCATATATGCCAAACACTATGCCCAGTGCTTTACATTCATTATTTCATTTAATTAATCTTTACAATAACATTTTGAAGTAAGTGCTATTACCAGACCCATTTTATGTAATTGGAGGGAGTATCTCTAAGATTCAGAAACATTAGGTACATTGCTGAAGACCAAAGAACTAGAAATGGCAGAGCTGGAATTAGAACACAGGTTGTTCCAACTTCATAACCTACTCCTACACACTCTGTTACTTACACATACTCTCTATATAGGTATTGAATAGAAGTTATATAAATACTACATTAAAATTTTGTCATGTGAGGTGGAAATACTGTTGCCATTTAAGTGGGAATGATGCCTAACTAGGCAAATGTGTCCTCATCCATAATCAGTGCTTGAGAGTGAGGTGGGAGTAAGGAGGGGTTGGCAAGTAGAGATGTTAATAGCACCATTTTGTTTTGCAACTTAGTTCTTTTTTAAACAATAAAATAACTTAACTAGAGGCAGTATTTTAAAATAGCATTTGTCTGTTCTTTCTTATGGTGGCCTGTGCTACATATTGAATTTTTATTAGTTTTATTTTATTATCTGAAAAGTATCTTTGTGTGGTTGTAGACCAACATAGTTAAAATGTGGCTTTTTATGATTCTAAAAATAGACTAAATTCATCAGGAAAACAGTACTACTATAATTTGTAAACTCTGGTTTTGGACTCTAGTTTTTTGAGTTCTGTTTCTTAGGATTAGTTCTTTTTCAAATAGAGAATCTATTGCAAAGTTAAGATGGAGCCAAACCTTTCTGCTAGGGGAATTTCCAACAATGAGTCCAGACAAATAAAACTTGACCTTTCAAATACTGGAGAATATAATCTTAGACAACTGTTACTGCATGATAAAATTCCATGTTTGTTTCACCATCAGCCTTCAGCCAGTTGTTTCATCATAAGTGCAGCATATTTCTCAATGTTAAATCTATAACTGTAAATACATATTTAATAGTAGTTGTATGATATTGAAAACTGTTCTTTCAAATATGATATTTCAAAGTTGATTTAGAATGAAGACAAGCGTAGGCAATTATGAAAATAAATTATCAGCTTTAGTTGATAAAGCTTTTAAGAACTATCAATCACTGATAACTTACAGTGTGCCAGACATATTAGTAAGGACTTTACTTGTATTACATCATTTAATTATCCTGACAACTCAATGAATCCAGTACTCTTATTGTCACCATTTTTAAGAAGAAGTGACAGGCTCAGAGAACTGTCAAGGTCATAGAGCAAAGCACCCCCCAGGTTTGTCTGATTCTGAAGTCCAAGATCTTAACCTCTATGCTATTCTACCTACTAGTTGATATTTACTGATTAACCCTCTCTGAGTGTGACTCTGAAATGAATTTACAATTAGTAAATTGCAATTCTACTTTTCTGATGAACTTGGAAAATCATGTAAAACATGCCTTAATTAATTGGTCTATAACAATACCAAGGATAATTCTGGTGGTCTGTTACAAGTAGAGAACTTGGAGTTATTCAGAGCAGAAAATCAAGGTTAAATAGCTCAGTATATACTGTTTGTTAGAATGCAGAACATTAACTTTATTCCAATTTAAGAAAATTACCTTGCAACGTTTTTGCAATATAATGAAAAGTAGATAAGAACAATGTTTGTGAAAGAGATTTTAAGTTTTTAACTAGAGCAGAGCTTTATGGATGAGATAGATATGTGTTGTTGGCTGTTGCCTGTGTGATTTGAATAGGTCATTAAACATTTCTTTGCTTTTATCATTCTCACAAGCTGAATAAGAATAGCGCATAATGAAAGGCATCACAGAAGAAAGCTTCTACAAGTGTTTTTACTGGAAATTGAATACTAAAGATTATGGAATATGATCTCACACTTTCAGAAAGTTAAGCATGATTTATCTTGTGTATCAGTAAAATATTTTAAATTTCTCAAAAGAGTCAGTAGATGGGGTGAAGAATTTTCAGTGAATTTCTACTTAAAATTTAAGAATAAAGGTGTTAAATTTAAACTTTCTAAGCAACTTTGAGCGAACAGTAAGGGTTGTTAATGGCGATTAGAGAGTTTGCTAGGTAACAAGACAAACATTTGGAGAGTTTTAAAGGGAGTAATTAGGAAGTGTGACAAGATCCAGAGTAAGGCCAGTTTTATACCAAACTTTGAATTCATGCGATTTTTTTTTTTTTTGGAAAAGAAGATATTGAAAGGTAAGTACAAAAATATTATGAAGATAGTATGACTAAACATTTATAAATTGTTTATCATATTAATATTTAAGAGTCGATTTTGAAGTTAAAATTGAAGAATGAATTTTGTTTGGTATGCATTTGTATCCACTTATAAATTGTGTGGATATGGTTAGGTTCTACATGGGAGCTTAAGTGAGGAGTACATATTTCATTCGGGATTTAATCTGACTCTACCAAAAAGTCTAACTTGGGAGATAACCTACACAACCCTGGAAATTCTTACACTGTTCATATGTCAGGGACTGCTTGGGAAAGGTCCCATTAGCCCACATAGCATGTGTATACTTTCAAAAGCCAATCACTCTAGATTTTATGAAACCCCAAAGCATCTAACACAATCTAATCCAGATAATTTATGTCTATATGGCCAAGTGAATTTACTATAAATCAATTACTAAATCTAATTACTTTCTGAAAATCACTCATTTACCGAGATGGATTTGATTTTTTGCAGAATGTGGTTGGGTAAGGAAGTCTTAACATTGTACTTTTAAGTTAAGGTATAAAACTAGGGAAACAGTGCATAAACATCATATTGCTTAGAATATATAGAGAATACCTAAAAGGGAGCTATTAGCAGAAAAAGTGAAATTTTATCTTGTGCAATAGCTCATGCTAAGAGAAGAGATTGAGGGAAAGAATAAAGCAAAATATGAATCCTTGGGTTATCAAAACATGGATTGCTTCAACAATGTTATAAGGAAAGTATCCAGGCTATCTCCCAATGAGTGAGGTAATTATGACCAAATTCTGCAACCACACTTGCACAGAAGACAACCTTTTTTTTATTTTTATTTTTTATTTTTTTTGAGTTGGAGTCTCACTGTCGCCCGGACTGGAGTGCAGTGGCCGCTCCCGGCCATCGCAGCCTCGACCTGCTGGGCTCCGGCGATCCTTCCGCCTCAGCCTTCCTAGTAGCCGGAATTACAGGCGCGTGCTACCACGCCTGGCTAATTTTTTATTTATTGTAGAGATGAGGTCTCGCCAAGTTGCCCAGGCGGGTCTTGAACCCACGGGCTCAGGTAATCCACTCACCTCAGCCTCCCAAGGCGCGGGATTACAGGCTG
>CAUYQG010015926.1:0-10632 GCA_963574415.1 Tarsius wallacei
CCGGCCACCGCAGCCTCGACCTGCTGGGCCCCAGCGATCCTTCCGCCTCAGCCTTCCAAGTAGCTGGAACTACAGGCACGCACTACCACACCCGGCTAATTTTTTTTTATTTATTGTAGAGATGAGGTCTCGCCAAGTTGCCCAGGCAGGTCTCGAACCCATGGGCTCAGGCAATCCACTCACCTCGGCCTCCCAAAGTGCTGGGATTACAGGCTGAGCCACGGAGCCTGGCCCCTTTAATTCTTTAGGCATGGGTGCTGAGGGGAGAAACAGCCCCCATTTGGGCTGCACCTACCTGGAGTGGGGCCCTTGGGGTTGAGCCTCCATGATCTGGAGTGGGTAAGGGAGCAGGTCATCACGCAGATGCCATAGGCTCTTGTTGTTCTTAGTGACATTTAGTTAATTTTCTTGAATGAATATTTCTCCAAATGCTATATCCCCTTAGGGCAATTTTCAGAGACTTTAACTTACTGCTTTTAATATATATGTACACTTTTTATCAGCTAATTTGTTGTTTGAGTTTCTTCCTCTGCCGTTTCAGAAGCCCTTGCCCCTCCCATGAGATTTTAAAAATTTATTTATTTTTTTGCTGAGCTGGAGTCTTACTCTCTTTCCCGGGCTGGAGTGCAGTGGCACTCTCACAACCACTGCAGCCTCGACCTGCTGGGCTCAGGTGATCCTTCTGCCTCAGTCTTCCAAGTAGCTAGAACCACAGGCATGCACTGCCACACCAGGCTAATTTTTTGACTTATTGTAGAGACAAGGTCTTGCCAAATTGCTCAGGCTGGTCTCGAACCCTCTGGGCTCAGGCAATCCACTCACCTCTGCCTCCCAAAGTGCTGGGATTACAGGTGTGAGCCCCCATGCCTGGCCTCCCATAGGATCTTAAAGAGCCTGCTTCCAGCTGTATCCACAGGGCAGGCCAAGGGCCTGGTGGGCCCCCTCCTGTCAGTCTTCTTGAGGCTTTTTACTATGTGTTTCCTAGATCAAGTGGATGGTCCTTTTGGCCTCTGTGTGGTGAAGGATGACACCAAGATCAGCATTGAGCCGTAAGTTGGAACAGTCTTAGAACCTGAGGGTCTTTTCAAGTAAGGACACCTTTTACTCCTTCAGTGTTGGTTTACCCAGGGGTCCTTTCTTCATTAGTGGCGGGGGTCAGGTTTACCTGCAGAGACTCCCTAGGAGGGAAGTGGTGGATTTCTTTGGGGATAAGTAGGAAGATCCCCCAACATTCCTTCTGTTCAGACATATATAGTTAGGCATTAGGGACAGAATGCTTTGACCTTGGGATTCTAGGGAAAATTGGTGATGATACAGAGCAGGACTTGAGGGTACCTGTGTGATGTGACTGGATGCATGTGGGGTGGTGTAGAGGCATGCCAGGGATCAGCACACACCTCCCCTGCCTTGACCCCAAGAGAGGAATGTGGTGATGATGAAAAACAGCAAGGGTTGGATGCGGTGGCTCAGCCTGTAATCCCAGCACTTTGGGAGGCTGGGGTGAGAGGATTGCCTGAGCCCACGGGTTTGAGACCAGCCTGGGCAACTTGACGAGACCTCGTCTCTACAATAAATTGAAAAATTAGCCGGGTGTGGCAGCGTGCGCCTGTAGTTCCAGCTACTTGGAAGGCTGAGACGGAAAGATTGCCTGAGCCCAGCAGGTTGAGGCTGCAGTAGCTGTGAACATGCCACTGCACTCCAGCCTGGGTAACAAGACTCCAACTCAAAAAAAAAAAAAAGAAAGAAAAACAGTGGGAAAGCAGTGTCCCTGGAGAGGCTTCCAGAATGCCTGCGTGTGTCTGTCGGGGGTGGTCTGTATCTGAGGCATCTGAGCGATGGCAGAGCGTTTCCACAGAGTGGGCTGTGGCCTGAGGGCAGGGCACACGGAGCATGTCTCTTTCCTTTCCCCTCTCATTCGTCCCTCTCCCGTTCCTGTGTGTGTGACCTCGTTTCAGACACATCAACATAGGGAGCCGGTTTCAGGCTGAGATCCCAGAGCTCCAGGAGAGCTCGCTGGCTGGAGTCGACAAACACGTTGCTCCTCTGGTCTGGAAGCCGTGGGGAGATGTGATGACCAACCCCGAGACACAGGAGAGAGGTGGCTGAGACTTTGGGGTCAAACTCCCCAGGTTCCTTCTTTCCCCTACAAGTCCAGGGAGTTTCTCTTCCTATGCCCTCAGGGGGGGGAGGGTGCTGGCCCTCTCCTGGTGTTGCTTCTCGCCTTTTGCATCCCCCCCCCCAAGGTAACTGATCAGGCCTCCAGGGCAGATGCCAGGGACAGGGTTTCTCTTCCTGCTGGTCCCTCCCTCTCCTCCACCAGCCCTCAGTCAGGTTGCAGGAGAGAGAGGGTGAAGAGGAACCCTCTCTGTGCTGTCTGAGAACGTCTCCTTGGCACCTCTGATTCCCTGTGTCTCTCTCCTCACACTCCACTGGGGCTGCTTCCTGGGAAACAGTGACTGAGCTCTGCAACGTGGCGTGCTCCAGCGTGATGCCAGGAGGAGGTACCAACCTGGAGCTCGCCCTGCACTGCCTGCATGAAGCCCAGGGCAACGTCCAGGTGAGGCAGGGCTGGGCAGAGGGCCTGGAGGGCTGAGAGTCCCCCTGCTGCCCTGGAGCCTGCGGTTCTGGGTGCATGTAATGTGCCACCTGCTCAGACTCACGGCTGATGGAAGCTGAGGAAAGGCTGCTCATTCTTCTCCCCAGCGCCTTTGGGATTGGGTTGGTCCTTGTGAGCTGGCTGAAGGGGAGTGCGCAGATGAGGGCCGAGGGAATCAGTTACTTTGGGGCAACAAACTGGGCAATAGGTTTTCTAGAGATACCAGAGTGGGACTGGGGAAGGGGAGCCCAGAGGGCCTCGTTCAACTCCTGCATGAATCTGGTTTATTTATGGAGCTTTACCTTTTGATGAAAACTCATATATAAAAACCTCTGATGCAGCACAAATGCTTCTAAGAGTTAGAAAGTAAGTTAAAAGTCTAACTCTGAGAAATGGGAGAGGAATAGTCACATTGCTCATGTTAGGGACCCAGGAGTCATGCTGCAGCTTTGCTCATTATCAGGCTGGGAGGCAGTGTCTGGCACACCGAGGGTCCTCAGTAGGGTAGTCAGTACGTATATATTGGGTCCACGGTGGGTTTCCCGCTACAGCGCACATGTATTGGGTTCCCGCCTGTGGCACACATGTATTAATCCCCCCTGCAACACATACAGAGTTCCCACCTATAGCACAATGTTGGGTTCCTGCCTATAATGTTGTCAGCCCTGGGACCAGGGCTGACTCTGAGCTCACAGTTGGTTTAATGCTCAGGTGTCTCTGTCTTGAAATTTTTAGTACTTCTTGAACAAGGAGCCCTGTATTTTTGTTTTGCACTGGGCCACGCAAATTATGCAAATGCCACAATGACTAGGGTTACACTGGTGATTGAGATAGAATCACTGCCCTTATAGGGCTTACATTTTAGGAAAGTTAAAACAAGGAAAAATATATATATTTTTTAACAGATAAGGTCTCACTATTTTGCCTAGGCTGGCCTCGAACCCCTGAGCTCAAGCAATCCTCCTACGTCAGCCTCCCTGCCTAGCTAGTTAACAGGTTTTTAACACACATTTCCTATACACCCTGGCACAGTGGCATTTCCCAGCTACTTAGTAGGCCGGTGGGAGGATCACTTAAGCTCAGAAGTTTGAGGCCAGCCTGGGCAATATAGCAAGATCCATTCTCTAAATAAGTATGAAATATTAAAAAAAAAAAAACTTGTTAGCTAGCTAGCTAATGATTAGTGATATGAAAGGAATAAAACAGAGCACTGGCAAGGGTAGTACTCCTCAAAGCTCTGGGCCCTTATGGAGTAAGGAGCTTGTGCCAGAACAGTCCACACACTATTTCTTTCATCGGGATAGGCTTGTTGTGACAAACATCAGCTGCAGAACGCCATACTTAGTGACATGGTGAATGTGCCCACAGAGAGTACATAGGTCGGTGGCCTGTCCAGGACTGCATTGAGTATCCCTGGGACAGGCAGTGCAGGAACGGCCATGCTTCTCAGATGAGCAAAAGAATGAGGGTCCCTGCCTCCTCTGGTCCCCTTGCATAGCCTGTGGCTCTTCTCTTTCCAGGTGGCCCTGGAGACCCTCTTACTCCGTGGACCCCACAAATCAGGGACTCACCCGCTTGCCGACTATCGCTATACAGGTGATTGGAGAAGGGCTGCGTGGGCTTGAGTGAGCCCCCATGACCAGTGCAGCCTGTTGCGAGTGCGCCTCTGCCTCCGGGAGTTCTCCAGGGCCTTCGTCTGCCTTTCCAGAGGGACTGTCGTCGCTGGGCTGACTCAGCAGGCCCTGTTTTCTGCAGTTGAATCCTACCTTCACCCTTTTCCAGTGGTTTCCCTATGGGCTCTGCCCAGCTGGCGGGGGGGACTCTTGGTCAGGGAGAGGGGAGGTGGGCTGGGGTCCAGTGGCTGAACCCACCCCCAGCCTGGGAGACCAGCCACCTTTAGCAAGTGACGGAAGCCTCAGTGGCTGCATCTGTAAAGTGGAGGGAGTAATACTCCCTCCCTTCTAGAGCCCTTTTGAGGCTTGTATGAAATTAACACATAAAGCATTTGCACCTTTAAAGGGGAGGGTGGTCTGCAATTCAGCCATGACTGTGGTCCCAGAAGGAGAAATGTCCTTCCCCGTTGGTTGTGTTCTTTGACAGGTTCAGACATCTGGACCCCTATGGAGAAGAGGCTCTTTAAGAAGGCATTCTGTGCCCACAAGAAGGACTTTTACTTGATCCACAAGACGGTAAGGGCAACGTGGGCTGAGATGAACTGGAGCTGCAGGGCTGGCTGGGGGCCCAGGGCCACCCCTCGCCTGTGTGCAGCGACACTGCTCATACTGTCAACAGCTGACAGTGTCAAAAAGCCACCATGAGCGGCTCTCGCAGTATAGAACTATGTCCTGCTCAGAACAGTCTCCATGCCCCTCCCCACCCTCCTGAATGTGACCTCTGCTGACCTGGCCAGTCCCTTGTAGGCGTTTCTCTGTGAGATTTATTATGTACGTGTGTGCATGAACTTCAGAAAGGGTCAGCTCGTGCTGCAGCTCATCCTGCTGCTGCTTCCTACTCTTTAAGAAAACTTGCTGTGTGCAGAACTGCACTTCTTGGGAGTGTAATATCTGATAAGTCGGGACATATCTGTATACCTGGGAAACCATCGCCACAGTCAAGTCAAGGGCATAGGCATCAGCCCCAGTCTCCTCCATGCTACTCCCTGTCCCTGGTCAACTTGTCACTGTAAAGCGTTGGCATTTTCTGTAGTTTTCTCTAAAGGGTATAGTCCCACAGCATGTGCTCTGTTCTTTGTAGCTGCCTACACTCTGCATCGTTGTTGGGGTTCATCCGTGTTGCACGAGTTGCTGGGTCTCTCGTTTACTGCTGAGCAGTGTTCTACTGTCTGGATGTACCACAGTTTCTTTGATTATTCACCTGGTGGTGGACCTTCCGTGGTTTCCAGGTTGGGCAATGATGACTAATGCTGTTTTGAACACTCACATATGTGTCTTTGTATGGATGTGTCCTCTGCCTTCTGGAGGGAAAAGACCTCGGAGTGGGATGACTTGATCATGTGGCAGGTGGATGTTTACTTTCTTGAGAAACTGCCACATACTTTTCCACAGTAGTTGTGCCATTTCACATGCCCACCAGTAGGAAACGAGCTTTCTAGTTGCTCTGCAGCCTGTGACCTCTGATGGAGCTTGTCTCTGGTGTCGGCCATTCTGACATGGTGCAGGAGCATCTGGCGTTTCCCGGTGATGGTGCAGAGGTCTCCTTGCATGCTTACTTGCTGACTGTAGGCCTTCTTGGGGGAGGTGTCTGTTCGAATCTCTTGCCGGGGGTTTTATTGGGGTGTTTGTGTTTTTTTTATTGGGGTGTTTGTGTTTTTACCGTTGAGTTGTAGGAGTTCTTTATTGGTTCTGGACACAGGTCCTTTATCCAGACACATGCTTTGCAAATATTTTCTCCCAATCTGTGGCTTTTTAGTCTCTTAACAATGTCTTTTGAAGAAAAATGTCACTTTGATTAAGTCCAGTTTATTCATTTTTCTTTTACAGACTGTACTTTTGGTGTTGTATCTAAGAAATCTTTGCCTTGCTGGGCGCGGTAACTCACGCCTGTAATCCCAGCACTTTGGGAGGTGGAGGCGAGAGGATCACCTGAGCCCAGGAGTTCAAGACAAGCCTGGGCAAGTTGGTGAGACTTCATCTCTACAATAAATTAAAAAAAATTAGCTGGGTATAGTGGCACACACCTATAGTCCTAGCTAATTGGAAGGCTGAGGCAGAAGGATCTTCTGAGCCTAGCAGGTTGAGGCTGCCATGGCCATGAGCGCGCCACTGCACTCCAGCCTAGGCAATAGAGTAAGACTCCGACTCAAAAAAAAAAAAAAAATCTTTGCCTCACCCATTCACAAGGATTTCACCGTTTTCTTCAGAAATTTTGTAGCTTTAAATTTTACAGTTAGGCTTACAATTTTTTGAGTTCCTTTTTTGTATACTGTGCAACATATAAATTGAAGGTCATTTTTTCATGTGGCTATTCAGTCGTTCCAGTACCTTTTGTTGAAAAGGCCTTCTTCTAGCTGGGCGTGGTAGCATGTGCCTGTAGTTCTGGCTACTTGGAAGGCTGAGCCAAAATGATAGTCCAGCAGATTGACACTGGGGTGGTGGTGAGCGTGCCACTGCACTCCAGCCTGGGTGACGGAGTAAGACTCCAACTCAAAAAAAAAAAAAAAAAAAAGGAAAGGTCTTTTTCTCTCCACTGAATTGCCCGTGTCCCTGTGATAAGTATCAGTTGACCACATATGAATGTATTGATTTCTGGACTCTTCGTCCTGTTGATTTGTCTTTATTAAGCTAATCCCACACTGCCATTATTACTGTAACTTTATAATAAGACTTGAAGTCAGATAATGTTAGTCATTTAACTTTGTGACTCTGCCTCTAAGTTGTTATTGCTGTTTTACACCCTTTATATTACCATATGTATTTTCTTTTCTTTTCTTTTCTTTTTGAGTCCGAGTCTCACTCTGTCACCCAGGCTGGAGTGCAGTGGCACGCTCATGGCCACCGCAGCCTCTTCCTGTTGGGCTCAGGTGATCCTTCCACCTTAGTCTTCCAAGTAGCTGGAACTACGGGGATGCGCTACCACACCCGGCTACCACACCCGGCTAATTTTTTTATTTATTGTAGAGACAAGGTCCCACCAAGTTGCCCAGTCTGGTCTGGAACCCCTCAGGCAATCCTCTTGCCTTGGCCTCCCAAAGTGCTGAGATTACAGGCTTAAGCCACTGTGCCCGGCCACCATACACATTTTCTAGTTAGCTTACCCTCTTTTTTTGTTTGTTTAAGAGACTAGGTCTTACTCTGTTGCCCGAGTTGGAGTGCAGTAGTGCGACCGTAGCTCACTGTAACCTCAAACTCCTAGGCTTAAGCCATCTTGCTGCCTCAGCCTCACGAGTAGTTGGGACTACAAGCACGCCACCATGCCTACCTAATTTTTTTGTTTGTTTTGTAGAGACAGGGTCTCATTATGTTGTCCAGGCTGGTCTTGAACTCCTGGCCGCAAGTGATCCTTCCACTCAGTCTCCCAAAGTGCTAGGATTATAGGAGTGTGCTACCACAGCTGGTTTTAGCTTATCAATTTCTACCCCAAGAAGCCTGCTAGGATTTTGATTGGTACTTTGTTGACTATAGGTCAGCTGGAGAGAGTTGACATTTTAACAATACTGGGTTTCTGACTCATGAACAAGGTCTGTATCTCTCTATTTGAGTTATTTTTAGTTTCTCCCAGCACTGTTTTGAAGTTCTTCATGTACAGGTGTTGCATATCTTTTGCCAGATTTATTCCTAGGCTGGGCTCACGCCTATAATCCCAGCCCTTTGGGAGGCCGAGGCAACGGGATCCCTTGAGCCCAGGAATTCAGGATCAGCTTGAGCAACAAAGCGAGACCTTGTCTCTACAAAAAAAAGAAAGAAAGAAAAATAGTTAGCTGGTCATGGTGGAATGCTACTCGGGAGGCTAAGGCAGGAGGATTGTTTGAGCCCCAAAGTTCAAGTCTGCAGTGAACTGTTATGGCATTACTCTGGCGAACAGAGTGTGAGACTCTGTCTCTAAAATCATCATCATCATCATCATCATCATCGCTAAATGTTTCCTGTTTTCTGATGGTCTTGTGATAGGTTTTTAAAACTTCCATTTTTGATATTTTGCTGCTAGTATATAGAGGTACAGTTGATTTTTTTTTTTTCTTTTTTGAGTTGGAGTCTCACTCTTGTCGCCCAGGTTGGAGGGCAGTGGCACGCTCACAGCCACCGCAGCCTCAGCCTTTCAAGTAGCTGGAACTACAGACGCACACCACCATGCCCAGCTAGTTTTGTGATTTTTTGTAGAGATGAGGTCTCACCAGGTTGCCCAGACTGGTCTCGAACCCCCAGGCGCAGGCAATCCTCTCGCCTCTACCTCCCAAAGTGCTGGGATTACGGACTGAGCCACTGCGCCCAGCCTTCAATTGATTTTTATATTGACTCTGTGTTCTGCAACATTGCTAAACTTACTAGTTTTTGTAGATTCCACTGGATTTTTACATAGACAACAATGACATCTACAAATAAAGGCAGTTTATTTCTTCCTACCCAATCTAGGTGTTCTGCTTGCTATATTATACTGCAGAACCTCCAGTGTGGCGTCAAATAGCATAGAGACCCTTGTCTTACTTAGGATCTTAGGGGAAACCATTCAGTCTTTTACCTCTAAGTATGATGTGATCTGTTAGTTTTTTGTAGATTTTGTTTTTCAGGTTGAAGATGTTTCTTCTTAGTTTGCTGAGGATTTATATCAGAAATGGATGTTGGATTGTGCCCAATGTTTGTCCTGTGTCTATTGAGATGCTCATTATACTTACTCTTTTTAAATTCAGCATGGTGTATTACAATTATTTTTTTAAGAGACGGGTCTCACTATTCTGCCCAGGCTGGAGTGCAGTGGATTCATAGGCACAATCAAGCACATCACAGCCTCAAACTCCTGGGCTAAAGGGATCCTCCTGCCTCAGCCTTCCGAGTAGCTGGTAGCTGGAACTAAAGGCATGCACCACTGTACCCAGCTACTTGGATTTTTTTATTGTTAAACTGACCTTGCATCTCTGGGAGGAGCTACACTTGATCGTAATGTATTACCCTTTTTATAAATTGTTGGATTTTGTTTGTTAAAATTTTGTTTAGAATTTTTTACCTATGTTCCTGAGGGATATTGGTCTGTAGATTCCTTTCCTTGTGATACCTTTGTCTGGCTTTGGTATCGGTGTAATGCTGACCTCACAGAATGACTTGGGAATTAGTCCCTTGTCTTCAATTTTTTTTACAGTTGGTTTCATTTTTTCCTTAGATATTTGATAGTGAAGCCCTCTGGACCTGGAGTTTTCTTTGTGATAAGGTTTTCAACTACAAATTTAATTATTTAATAGATACAAGGGAAATTCATGTTATCAGTTTCTTCTTGAGTGAGATTTGATAGTTTTTGTCTTTCAAGGAATTTGTACATTTCATCTTAGTTATCTGATATATTAGCCTGAAGTTGTTCATAATAGTCCCATATTATTCTTTTAGCATCTGTAGGCTCTGTAGTGATGCCTACTCTCTCATTCCTGTTATTGGTGGTTGTGTCTTTTCTTTTTTTTTTTTTTTTTGAGTTGGAGTCTCACTCTGTCGCCCAGCCTCGACCTGCTGGGCTCCGGCAATCCTTCCGCCTCAGCCTTCCAAGTAGCTGGAACTATAGGCGCGCGCTACCATGCCCGGCTAATTTTTTGATTTATTGTAGAGATGAGGTCACACTTGCCCAGGCGGGTCTCGAACCCGCGGGCTCAGGCAATCCACTCACCTCAGCCTCCCAAGGCGCGGGATTACAGGCTGAGCCACCGAGCCCAGCTGGTTGTGTCTTTTCATTCTGATCAATCTTGCTGGAGATTTATCACTTTTAGTGATTTTTCTCAAAGAAAACTTTTGGTTTTATTGATTTTTAAAAAAAATTTAACTGATATCTGCTCTGCTGTTTATTATTGCCTTTATTCTGTTTGCTTTGAGTTTAATTTGCTCTTCTTTTTCTAATTTTAACAGATGGAAGCTGAGGCCATTTATTTGTGATCTTCCTTCTTCCCTCATACAGATATTTATTGCTATTAATTTCCCTCAAAATGCTGCTTTGACAAATCTTGATATGTTGGGCTTTCATTTTTATTGCATTCAAAATACTTTCTCATTTCTCTTCTGATTTCTTTTATGGCCTGTAAGTTATTGAGAAGTCTGTAATTTGGTCTGCAAATATTTGAAGACTTTCCAAAACTCATCTGTTATTGATTTCTAATTTAATATACTTACTAGAAATACTTACTATCACCTTAATCCTTTTATATTAATTGACACTTGTTTTGGTCCAGAGAATAGTTCCTCCTCCTAAATGTTCTGAGCACACTGAAAGAAAGTGCATTCTGCTGATGCTGGCCAGGGGGGGGGGGGGGGGGGTTTTGCGTAGGAAGCCTGTTTTTATTTTTGGGTGGTCTGGGGAAAAGGGGTCACGGTACGGTTATTGTTTTG
>CAUYQG010015928.1:0-10347 GCA_963574415.1 Tarsius wallacei
TCTGTAAAATGGGGATAATAGCAACTACTTCAAGATTTGTTCTAAGGGTTAAATTAGTTTATATATGTGATCAATTTTTGATCACAAACATCTCAGAAAAGTTAGCAATTGTTAATTTAATTCATATTTAGGGTACACATATTCTCTAAGACACCTTACAAGATGAACATTAATATTTTAATTTTAACATTGTTGAAATTAGTCATCTGAGTGACAAAGTAATTTATAACAGCTAGGTAGTCAAAGAAGAGAAATTGGACCCCCAAGTCTTTTGTTTCTAAGACCTAGTCTCTTGAAGCCACCAAACCTGCTCCACAGAGAAAATATTTTCAGTGTTTATTTTGGAAACTTAGGAAGCAGGTAGACTGCTCTGGAAGCTAGTTTTGACACTTACTTTTTCTTCTCCCTTTTTGTTTCACATTGAACATTTGCTACGAAATGGCACTGATTTAGAGATTCTGACATTTTGCTCTTTTGGTCAAACATGCTCTTTTTTTTTTTTTTTAAAAGCTTTCAACCTTTTATTCTTCTTGTTTTTCTAAAATGAACATGTTGCTATGTTTGAAATGTAGCCCTTCAGCAATGCAAAAGTGAATAATGTCCTGAGACTGCCTTGATACAAAGCCTACTGGATACCTGCATATATATGATTTGGGTGAAGCAAAGCTGGTGGGCAGAGGTCCGATGAGTAGTTCCAAGAGGGACACCCTTACCCAAGGCCAACTGCTCCTGAATGCTGTTGTGGCTCTCACACAGATCTCGGTCACAATGAGACATCCTAAACTTGTTCTCATACTTGTGAGTCAGTGGTTTCTTTAAAGCATCCCTGCAAAATGTCTCTTTCCCTTCACACACCCCTTTCTCCAACTACCCCCAAACACACACACATACACACACAGATATACGTATACACAAGAGTTTCTCTTGCCCAGGGCTTTAAAACTCTTTTGCACTTTCATGGTTGTAAAATCAGCTCCTTAAATGCAGGGTAAACACAGAGCTCTGCACATGGCAGTACTAACAAGCTCACAAAGTACAAAGGAAGAGGTCTTTGGGAAATAAAATTGCACTAAGATGTTTCTTCTTTAAGGTGCAATGATTTTTGTTTTACATTTGAGACAGTATGCTACTTTCATAACACAGTTCATTAAAAAAGCTCTCCTGAGAGAGATCTTATTTAGCAAATATAAACTCCTATGGAAATATAGTAAGGGAAATGTGCAAAAAATAATTATTTGCTCTGCACATTCCAGAGGCCATTAACTATGAGTTCAGATTTTATGATGTATTATCAAGGGTAGGTAGTGACAACGGTGACAAAAGCATGAATCACCCACCCCTCAGTCCAACCTGAAACTCCATCTCATCAAGAAAGGCCTCCTTAACCCTGCTAATTTGTAACAATCTTCATCTACTCTGAATCTCTAAATATATTGCATTACCATTCCTTTTGTCACCATAGTAAGAATGCAAAGCTGTCTGTAACCTCACAGGCATATTCCCCCTATTAGATTTTATGCTGCTGAAAGGTATCCCTGCATCTTATAACTCTGTCTTCAGACTTTAAACACCCAGCACATGTCACTGGATACTGTAAATGTTTAACTGATGCCCATTAGATAAAAATGAACCATTGACTAAATCTGCAAGGACTGTATCTTTTGGACTAGTCTGGAAATGTATAAAATACAGGAACAAGTGGTAGCAAGGAACCTTCCAAAAGGGTCAGGTGCAGATAAGAACTTTTGAGCATTCTTGGCCCTTTCAATACCATTATCTCCTGTTCTAGAGCGGCAGTCAAGGCTAATCTTGCCATTGCATACAGTCTAAACAAACTTTTTTTTTTGAGTTGGAGTCTCACTCTGTCGCTCAGACTGGAGTGCAGTGGCACACTCATGGGCACCACAGCCTCGACCTGCTAGGCTCAGGCGATCCTTCCGCCTTAGCCTTCCAAGTAGCTGAAACTACAGGTGTGCGCTACCACTCCCAGTTTATTTTTTATTTATTGTAGAGATGAGGTCTCACCAAGTTGCTCAGGCTGGTTTCGAACCCCTGGGCTCAGGCAATCCTCTCACCTTGGCCTCCCAAGTTGCTGGGATTACAGGCTGAGCCACTGCGCCTGGGCAAAACACACTTTCTTATGTTGTTTATCAAATTTCATCATGCCATAGGGAAAAACTACATGCTCGTGTGTACCTTATAAAATTCTCAACTCAAATGTGAGTCTTAGAAATCCACACAAGCATGCTAGACACTGACAAAAAGGAGGACTAGAAACAAAGGAGAAAAAACAGCAAACTCTCATGTTCTCCATACACAAGATACAGGATGCCACGGCAGAGAAGCTCACCAAACCACCTCCTGCAGAGGACTTTTTTTATTTTTGCCTTTGTTTTAACAACTTTTCCACTATGTGTGGCATTCACTGGCACCAATCACATCAATATGTAAATTTAGGTGAAGTCTCTGCCTTTGTAACCCAAGTAAGAAGCAAGGGATTTTTTTAATAAACCTTGAAATAAAAGAGCTCTGCCAAAGTATGATCAGCAAAACTCTCCTGATTATTAGTTTTGTTCCATCATTTTGGGAGATTGGTGTAAATAAAAGACTTGGAAAGACACAATGATTTCCACTTCTATAATATTCTGGAAATCTGTGTGAATGAGGGTTGAGGCAGCGGCATAACTTCAATCGTAGAGGCCACCATGTATTCGCTGGGTCCCCGGACAACAACCCTCTCTTATTTCAGTAGCACCAGGGCTTTGGATTCTTGGTATTATAAGAATGCTAATAATCTAGAATCACTTTTTTAAAGTTCAATATCTGGTTAAACTGAAGCCATATAAAGTATGGCTTGTTATAATAAAATAGCCCAAATAATTCAATTATGTAAAATGCGAGGTCATGTTTCTGGGTGGGTAATGCCATAATAAGGAGAGCCCAGAGAACTCACAGGGGAGTAGTTCTGGGTTTCCTCTTTTGGAGTCAAATATTGGCTATGGCTTGGCACCACCATTTGCAGTTTCTAATTTAGCTTAAGTATCATCAGGGCTTGTGTCCTGACTGGCTGAAGGCTATTTGCACAACAACAGAAGGTACAGAAATCCTGTCAGTTTGTGCCCATTTTCTCAGCTGGATCTCCAGAGCCTTGGCTCAAAGTATTCTGGGAATACAGTGATCCACCTTGCACTTTCTTGTTTTCACACTTTCTGAAACATTTTGCCTGCCTTTCATAACCTTCGTGTACCCTAGAAGGTGAGACTTTCAGTGCATTCCTTCTTTAGAACATTGACTGTGTACAAATGTGAACCAGTTGTCGGTGAAATTACATCAGAAGTTACATGGCCATGAGATATTAGTGTATATTACATCCATATTAAACACTGATGTGAAGTCACCTCATCTTTCTTTATGTATTTTTTTTTATTTCAAAGGTGTGAGGTTCATTTCAGGATTAATCATACAAGTGACATCATAAGGTAAAGTTTGGACCACCCTTTGGTTCCCACTTTGCCTAGTTTGAGATCAAGTACCTTTCTTGATGTTGTATCCCGCCCCCATCGCACTACTGCCAATCCCTTTCTTATAGTATTATGGTAAATGTTCTGGGTCCGCTTATGAGTGAGAACATGTGGCTCTCTGTTCTTTGTTTCTGCGACAGCTCGTTGAGTATGATCGACTCTAAATCCATCCAAGTTGCTGTGCAACTTCAAAGTCACGTTTTTCAAAACAAATGTTCTGGAAACTGACCCATGAGATAAAAAAGTTAAACGCAAGGGATCAACTCATAAATAGAGTATGGTGCATGTGAATGCATGTGGAGGTCTATCACAAAAGATGGGAACAAAATTCTTTTGAAACCGAGTGCTGCTTTCTCTAGGAGGAAATATAAAGGGCTAATTTCAATTTCCTTCTTTATAATTTTCTTTCTCCAAAATGTTCTCTGTGACATTCTATTGTTTTCCGCATCACAGGGAAGAAACCAAAAAGCCCTATTGTTTAGAAGATGTAAAGTATCTCTTCTGTTAATTGTGAGTTCTTCCACCATAATTATAATCTAAAACTAATGTAGCGAATCAAGAATCTGGATTATTGGGCCAAGACCCTGTTTTGAGATATATGGAGTGTGTTTTAATCTATGGAATGTTCTTTCTGCTCTAAAAATATTATTTAAGCCGGGCTCGGTGGCTCAGCCTGTAATCCCGCGCCTTGGGAGTCTGAGGTGAGTGGATTGCCTGAGCCCGCGTGTTCGAGACCCGCCTGGGCAACTTGGTGAGACCTCATCTCTACAATAAATCAAAAATTTAGCCAGGCATGGTAGCGCGTGCCTGTAGTTCCAGCTACTTGGAAGGCTTAGGCGGAAGGATCGCTGGAGCCCAGCAGGTCGAGGCTGCGGTGGCCGGGAGTGGCCACTGTACTCCAGTCTGGGTGACAGAGTGAGACTCCAACTCAAAATAAATAAATAAATAAATAAATAAAAATAAAAATATTATTTAAAACACATTGTCACTTATACCTCCTAAAGTGGTTAGGTTAGTTTAAAAAAAAAAACTGACAACTGTAATTCAAAAATTTTTTGTTTTGTTTTTGTTTTGGCAAATCCTGACATGTATTCTCAGACAGAGAAAAAAGTTGAGAAACCCAAGAGGATCCTTTTATTGTGACTCACCTTACAAAATCTTGGTGAACATGTCTGCTTCACTGTGGAAACCTCACACCTTCCACACACATGAGGGATACATGGTTTTGTTCAGTGCGTCCTATTTCACAGGAATACTGTGCAGTGCTCATTCGCATGCTCCGAAGGGTACAGTCTTCTCCAAATTGGAATTTGAAGTTATATTGACAGCGCCCTTAAGTCAACCGGCCTTTTCGGTTTTCAATACACTCCTGCGAGCTTTGCTTACAAAAGGCCAGATTGCAGATGAGAATATCATATATTCGACGGTAGCACAAGTGGCTGCAATGCCAAGAACACATAACCTTGTGCTGATGTACTGTGAAAATTCAGCAAATTCAATACCCCTCCAAATTCCTCATTTCATTCCTAGAGAGTAAAATACATTCTTCTACTTATTTGCTCAGTAGCATACTGTCCAGAGTCTTTTAAGAAAGAATTTCTATAAATTACCAGTAAACATTCTGCCTGAGTTTCAAGGACTTTAGTAGTGAACATTGCTATTTGCTGGTAGACGCTGTTCTGTAATAAAAAATACTAATTTCTGGCAGTCCTTTTTCATATTCAGAAATACTGTACACTATTTAATACGGGATCTGTTATGTACTTCGCAAGAAACCATAGAAAATGACCAGGAAGTGGATCTAAATTTCTAATCTGCATAAAGGGAACCATATTACCTTTTATGCTTATCTCATGGCGTTTTGATAAAGAAAGAAAACAAAATTGTAGTAATTCAAGAAGACGGAAGACATGGTGTTAGAGCACGCTTGTTTCCACATAGGCCCATATACGTCAGAAAGCAATTCCTGAATTCTCTCTTCTCTGTGTTACTATATCTATACTTTCATAACAAGTTTTTTTAGGTTAGTAGCCTTTTCCTTCCATTAGTATAAACTCCCTTAACTCCTATTTTCACTCTCACCTCAAAGGCATATTTAAAAAAATAAATCTTCACACACATAAAATTTTTTTTCTATGGTAAGAAAAAAAAAAAGAGGTGTTTAATTGGAAGAAAGGGCTAGATACCTACCAGAGTCCTTGGTTTGGTTTTCAGTTCCCAGTGGAAAAATGGAGCTCAGAGGCAAAGTCTAATGAAAGCGATCTTTAGTACAGATATGAAATTCTGGGCACGTGCAGAACTGATTCTGTCCCAGGAGAAAAAGTATGCCACAAAATCAGGAAGAAGACCCTTCTTCCTACATCTAAATGAAAACTCAACACTGTTCTGACACTTGACATTTTTGGCAAATCTCAAAATAGAAACTGTAGCATGAAAATTGATTTTTTTTGTTAGACACGAAGTGGAAGTAAGTTATTTTTCTAAAATTTTTGCAAAACGTAGATGTAGAAGCCAGAAAATGACTGCAAAAACAGGGTAAAAGTTGCATAGTAATTGTAAGTGACAGACGGGCTAGTATCACACATAAAATATCTCTTTGGGAGCTCTTGTTTTGTCACAAACCCTTGGGGGAGAAGAAAGAAATCTCTTACTAAGTTTACCCACCCAGGACACTTTAAACTCTTTACAGGTATATCCCTTTATCTCTCTCTCTTTCCAACACCCACTCTTTCCCCCCCCTTTTTTTTTTTATTCTCTTTTTCAGGGATCATAATAGTTACTTGTGTTTAGAGCTGTCTTTAAATTCACTTAAAGTTCTGTTTTTTTCATCTTATAAATGTCCAAGAGTCCTTCCACACTGACCAAATGAAGTTTTCTGACTATTTAAAACCAAAAAGATGGTACTAGAAACTGTACTACATAAGTGCCCCATTCTGGGCTTATATCCATTGCCTCTACTTACCAGAAAGTATCTTTCAACCTAGTGAGGGAGAGTATGCGAGGGCTGAATTCTTATGTAAAGATTCCAGGCTTTCCTTATGCAACTCTAGGGAATAGTAGGTTCCGGTGCAGATTTCCGTCAAATTCCATTCTAATACGAATGAATCCAGAGCAAGACCACCTCTGTGAGAGAACCAGTCCTTCCAGTCATTAGGTTTGTGGCTGCTATGGTATGACCTTCTTTACTCTCTAATTTATACATTGAGATCCTAATCTCTAAGGTGGTGGCATTAGGAGTGGAGCCTTTGGGAGGTGATTAAGACATAAGTGTGGGGCTCCCGTGATTGGGAACTGGGTTCTTATAAAAGAAACCCCAGAGAGGGAGTTCAACCCTCCTATCATGTAAGGACACAGCAAGATGGCACCAATTATGATCCAGGAAGAAGGACCTCCAGATAATGAATATATCAGGCCCTTGATCTTGGGATCCTAGCTTCCAGAACTGTGAGAAATAAATGTTTGTTGTCGATAAGTTACCCAGTTTATGGTGTTTTGTTATAGCAGTCCAAATAAAGACAGCACCTTTAGCATTTTAATCAGCTTATTTATGCTCTCGTTCTCTATAACTATACAATGGGTATAATGACAATTATAATGAGTATAAATCATAAGTTTGTTACAAAACTTATATAAATGAATTTTCTGTCTGCTTCAGAATTTTCACTATATAAAATTGGATAGTGGCCAGGCGCGGTGGCTCACGCCTATAATCCCAGCTCCTTGGGAGGCTGAGGTGAGAGGATTGTTCGAGCCCACGCGTTCGAGACCAGCCTGGGCAACTTGGCAAGACCTCATCTCTACAATAAATCAAAAAATTTAAATGGGCGTGGTGGCGCTTGCCTGTAGTTCCAGTCACTTGGAAGGCTGAGGTGGAAAGATTTCCTGAGCCCAGCAGGTCGAGGCTGTGGTGGCCATGAGCGTGCCACTGCACTACAGCTTGGGTGACAAAGTGAGACTCTGACTCAAATAATAATAATAATAAATAATAAGATTATAAAATTTGATAGTAATCATGAAAGAGCTACACTGACAAATTAGAGCATTTATCACATTGAAATCATGGTCTTATTATAGTTTTAATATTCCTTATAAGTCTGAGGATTATAAGAAAGCAGGACCGAACAACACACAATTATAAATATTCGACTAATTTTGTAAGAAAATAAGTTTCTTGGATGAAGCTCCTCATTTCTGTGGTTAAAAATAACTGAAAAAGATCTTTTTAAAAATGATTTGACAAATAAATTGAATATGTGCATGACATCAGGAGTTGTAGAACTAAACATGTCTGTAATCTTTGTTCTCTAAGAAGTCTTTAGTCTACGACTTTTTATTCTTGAACTCTTGAATTCTTGGTTTATAGACTAGTTTGCAAAATTCTCATTTCACCACACAGGATTACAGAATGAAAAGGTGCTGGAAGAGAGAAGAGTAGCAGGCTTAATAAAGAAAGCCAGGGCCTATATCCTCCGAGCCTGTCACTTCTGGGCAGGTTCATGTAAATGGTACCATCGGACCAGGTCTGGCCATCCCTGGCGGGGATTATGTTTTCACTCTGCTATTGTGTTGCCTGTTAACTAGAGCCAGACTGAAACTGATTGGCACGGACTGGAGTTCAGAGGAGCCCAAGAGCAGTGGTTCTTAGCTCTACTACGCATTAGAATCACCTAGAAGCTTTTTAAGACATGTTGATACAAATGTAGTTGGTTTTGGTTGGATGTGAGCATCCATACTTCCAGAAATCTCCTGAGATGAGTATAATGCATAATCTAGAATTGAAACCCACCTGACTAGTTGAGTTGGTTGTGGTTAATTATAGCCTTAGTAAGGACACAGAACTCAGCACAGCTGTGTCTCATGGAACTGCATGATTCACAGGTATAACTAGAATAACCAGTTCATCTTGGTTTTTCCAGATCTTCCCAGGTTTATCATGGAAAGTTCCATGTCCCTGGAACCATCCCCTCCCTCAAGTCTCAGGCTACCAAAACGGTTGACCATCCTGGGTATAATAAAATAATAGGCTGGGCTTGGTGGCTCAGCCTGTAATCCCAGCACTTTGGGAGGCCGAGGCAGGTGGATTGCCTGAGTCTGCGGGTTCAAGACCTGCCTGAACAACTTGGCGAGATGCTCGTCTCTACAATTAAAAAAAAAAAAAATTAGCCGAGCATGGTAGCACATTCCGGTAGTTCTGGCTACTTGTAAGGCTGAGGTGGAAGGATCGCCGGAGCCCAGCAGGTCGAGGCTGTGGTGGCCAGGAGCGTGCCACTGCACTCCAGTCTGGGCAACAGAGTGAGACTCCAACTCAAAAAAAAAAAAAAAAGAAAGAGATAAGAGAAAAAAATAAATAACAAAACAATCTATTTTTATTATAACATGCACTATAAAAATTTATTTCAAAATAATGGACATAATTATATTTAATGCCAAAGTTTTAATGCAATAGAAATCACCAACGTGTTCATTTTATATTAAGTGTGTGCCTAAGTATACAGGTCAGACATTATAATAAAATGACTTCTGCCATATCTATGCCTATATTTAAACACTTTTAAAAGGTGTTTCTAATTTGACAGACTATTTCCCTGCATTTTTCTCTATTTTTAAATTTATTCCTGAGCTAGTCTGTTCACATAAAATTATATGAGTGAGCACAGTACTCTAACGAAAGTGTGTCATGTTCAATCAATGCTGGGAAGGTTTAAGCACATCTGCTCACTGATTGCTATTTTAATGGCATCAGAGTCAGTTATGCAAAAACAAGTCAATACACAGCTACTCATGGTGGTACCATATTATAGACATTTGGGGCTTTATTTCAGATTATAGGTGGTTTTTTTCCTGACTTTTGTTTTTAATAAGGAACATAAGTCATTGTAAAATGCTACAAAATGGTATCTTGACTTTAAACAATTAACAATGGCTGATACAGAGTAGGCAATCAATAAAGGCATATTAAATTACACTGAGAACTAAGGAAGGAAGAAGAAAAGGATAAGAACAAGAAAGAAGAAAGACAAGAAGAAATAAAGGAAGAAAGGAAAAAAGGAAGGAGTGAATTTTGTACTTTCTGCAATATTACTGCAGACTTCTGGATTTTAGCATTTATTTAAAAAATTAATTGCATTATAAAATCTTTAAAAAGGTTCATTACCCAACTTCTAACGTGTGAATTTGGATTTTCTTTTTTATATATAGCTAGACAAAACAGACACAATTACACATGAACGGTTGTGTTCTCTGTGTGAAAAATTATGATAAATTTGAACTTAATAAGTGGATTTATTCTATAACTATTACTTTATTGTAATTCTGTAGTTGTTTATAAATGGTTTTTAAAAGTGTTCTCCAGCTAAAGTGACATTGAACTAGACAAGGTCTAAAACTGAGCACAGCTATGATTACTCTTCAACCCTTCTGAAACAGTTCTGTGGGAAAACCAAGGGATGATTATTTAATGGGATGGGGAACATTATGCGACCTCTACATACACAAGGTGATTGACTATATTTCACACATTCCTGGAAATTCTCTATGCTGTTTCTGCTTCCTGAAGCATGTTCTAGAATGGGACAAAACTAAAGATAAGTTGTGTACATTCACCAGGCTCCAGACAGATCTAACTCTCTGCAAATTGCTGAGTTATTTAGATTCCAAAGCTTGGTTGTTCATCCAAAGAAAGCATAGATTTTTAAGGAGGAGGCAAAGGGGCTTTTGCTAGTAGCTATTAGAGGATGCTGCTGTGATTTTAAAAAACCTTTGAATACCTAGGCATAGAGGGAAGATACCTCAAAGTAGTAAGAGCCATCTATGATAAACCCACAAC
>CAUYQG010015938.1:0-13532 GCA_963574415.1 Tarsius wallacei
AAACAACCCCATTATAAAATGGGCAAATGATATGAACAGACACTTCTCAAAGGAAGACATCCGAGCAGCCAACAGACACATGAAGAAATGTTCAACCTCACTAATCATCAGGGAGATGCAAATCAAAACCACTCTGAGATATCACCTAACTCCAGTCAGAATGGCAATTATCAATAACTCAAAAAACAGCAGTTGCTGGAGAGGGTGTGGCGATTACACTGTTGGTAGGAGTGTAAACTAGTGCAACCTCTGTGGAAAGCAGTGTGGTGACTCCTAAAAGCTCTAAATATCAACCTCCCACATGACCCCACAATCCCCCTACTGGGAATATACCCTGAAAAACTCAAATAACTCTATAAAAAAGATACATACACACGTATGTTTATCGCAGCATTGTTCACAATAGCAAGAACCTGGAAGCAACCATGCTGTCCATCAAAAGAGGACTGGATTAAAAAAATATGGTACATATACACAATATACAGCCATAAAAAAGAACAAAATCATTAATTTCGCAGCAATCTGACTGGAACTAGAGTCTATAATACTGAGTGACTTCTCACAGAAACAAAGAACTGAGTATCACATGTTCTCACTCATATAGTAGACCTTGATCATCCAACGTATTACCACAGGAAAATGACTGACAGTGGTGGGAAACTATGGGGGGGGAGGGGCAGGGTGATGGGATTAATGGTAGTAAATATCTGTCTGGGGATGGGGAGACACCTCTCATCAACAAGGGTGCCTAAACGAAGCATATTTGTATACCTAACCCTTAACTGTACCCCACAATATCATAATAAAAAGTATTGAATATAAAAAAAAAGAAAAACACTAACTGAGTAGATTTTAAGTTTTTCCTCACAAAAATGGTAACTATGTGGGTCATACATATGTGTAGCTCACTTAGCCATTTCTTAATGTATATATATTTAAGACATTATGTCGGACATGGTAGATACATACAACTTTATTTGCCCACTTTAAAAAGAAAACAAAATGCTAAAAAGAAAATAAAACACAGTATACTAATGAAGTTCAACAGAAGCAGTTTTAAGAGGGAATTTTGTATGTATTCATGTACAAATGCCTACATGAAGATTAAAAAAAAATGGCCAAAAAAAAGTCAACAACAATACCCAAAACTTAATTTTCCACCTCAAGCAACAAGAAAAAGAACAAACTTAGCCCGGATTTAGTAGAAGGAAAGAAATAACAAGGATTTGAGCAGAAATAAATGAAGAGACTGAACAATAGAAAAACACCAATGAAACTAATAATTGGCTTTTTGAAATGAAACGAAATTGACAATTTTTTTTTTACCTAGACTAAAGAAAGGGAGAGTACTCAAAGAATAAGGAATAAAAGAGAAGAAATTACAAAGAAATACAAAGGATTATAAAAAACTATGAACAATTATAAACAAACTGAAAAACTGAGAAGAAATGGATAAATTTCTAGAAACACGAAATCTATCAAAACGGAGTCATGAAGATAGAATATCTGAACCGACCATTAGTGAGTGAGGAACTTTAATCAGTCGTCATATAATTTTAATCAGGCAAACAACTAGCAGCTCAATATGCATAGATAAAATAGACATTTAGTTTAAAGTAGTTTGTTATTTTTATAATTTGCATTATTTTTAAATGTCTTAATTATAGTTTTCCAGGACTGTTAATTGATGCCCATGCCATAAGAGATAATATAGACAAGTAGGACCTCATCAAACTGAAAAACTTCTGCAAATACAACAATGACAACAACAAAACAATCAAAAGAGCAGGGAGACAACCATCATTATAGGAAACATATTTGCCAACTGTATATCTGACAAAGGCCTAACATCCAGGATTGATAAGGAACTCAAATGTGCCAAAGGGAAAAAAACAACTCTATTAAAAAAAGGGCCAAAGATAGAAATAGACACTTCTAGAAGAAGACATCCGAGCAGCCAACAAGTACATGAAAAAATGCTCAGCCTCAACAATCATCTAAGAAATGCAAAATAAAAACACACTGAAATGCCACCTAACTCTAGCCAGGATGGCCATCATTAATAACTCAAAAATAGGGGAGGGAGGGGCATACCTCATTAACAAGGGTACCTACATAATGAACATTTGTATACCTAACCCTGAATTGTACCTCACATCTTTAAAATAACAAATAAATAAATAAATAGCTCAAATAATGACAGATACTGTAGAGGATGCCTAGATAAGGGAACCCTTCTAAACTGTTGGTGGGTGTGTAAACCAGTACAACCTCTATGGAAAACAGCAAGGCAATTCCTAAAGGATCTAAAAATCAACCTTCCATACAACCAAGTAGTCTCTCTTCTCGGAATATGTTAATACCTGGAAGAACTCAAATTATTCTACACAAAAGATACCTGCATATGCATATTTGTTGCAGCATTATTCACACTAACAAAAACATGGAACCAACGTTGCTGCCCATTGAAAGTGGATTGCATTAAAAAATATGCTACCTGCCGGACTCGGTGGCTCAGCCTGTAATCCCGTGCCTTTGGGAGGCTGAGGTGAATGGATTGCCTGAGCCTGAGGGTTCGAGACCCGCCTGGGCAACTTGGCAAGACCTCATCTCTACAATAAATTAAAAATTAGCCGGGTGTGGTAGTGCGTGCCTGTAGTTCCAGCCACTTGGAAGGCTGAGGCGGAAGGATCGCTGGAACCCAGCAGGTCGAGGCTGCGGTGGCCGGGAGTGGCCACTGCACTCAAGTCTGGGCAACAGAGTGAGACTCCAACTCAAAAAAAAAATGCTACATATACACAATGGAATATTATGCAGTCATAAAGAAGGGCAAAATTATGGACTTTCTCAGCAACTTGTATGAATTTAGAGTCTATCATACTCAGTGATCTATCACAGAAACAAAGAACTGAATGTCACATTTACTCACTCATAAGTGGACCCTGAACATTTATCATAATACTTTAAGAAAGGGATAGGCAGTTGCCGGTCACTGCAGGGGAGGGAGGGGGCACAAGTAACCGTTAAGGGCACCCAATCTCAAACCAGGCAAAGTGGGACCCAAAGGGAAACAAAACTTTATTTGTGCAATGACCATTTATCTACCTAATCCTCAATTGTACCCCACATCTTTACAATAATAATCAAAATATAAAAATAAAAAACTAAGCTGATATATAACAAAAATGAAACGTAGTTTGATTTCATACATATGTGAGTACATAAACATGTGTATGTACATATGTAACCACACACACATATATTGCTTTGTGATCTAAAACCTAAAAATGTTTCTCTCTATTTTTTGGCACAGTTGTAATCAAACTTTCCAACTATTTCTTTTGTTTTTCCAAATTTTTGTATCCTTAATCATCTGTTTTGGTTTATATTGTGTGATAATACATCATAAGGCAAAGACTATTTTCTGGAGTACACACTTACCTATTAACACCCAAATTAAGTAAACCATTAATCATTGGACAAGATTTCTGAAAAATATTAAAATATAAGACACATATGCAAATTGAACTGTGTGAGTATCTATTTCATAAGCTAAACTTAGAGTTTGAAATGGGTATTAGAATGGGAACTGAGTACCTCACTTCAAAATACATTTTGTCTTTTTCTTCTCTCTCTTTTCTCCCCTTCCCCTTGTCATCAGACTGTCCCTTTCACTGTTTCCACTTATCTAACTATATGCTTGCTTAGACGTTACCAGGCTGATCTTGATGGGCTCCTCCCCAATCTAGAGATAACCTGAAGGCTGTGGTTAATGTTCAACTTTGAGATAGCACCAGCCCATACAGCAGATGGGGCAATCAGCTCAAGATAGCCATTGAACTGGCCATGTGGAAAAGCACTCACTGTCACTCCCACATTCTCCTCATACCTAGTTTCCCCTTATATCCTATTGCATACCACCCAAGAGATGAAATGCTCAGTTTGAAGCATAAGCCCGGCCATCTCGCCATCGACCAGCTTTTGGAATAAAATCACCTTCCTACCACACTACTCCTTATGTTTGTTTACTTAGGTGCAGAACTCGCTATCAGCAGCAGAATCATTTTAAAGCACGGAGCATATCACAAGGGATTGACAGCTGCTCTCTTCAAATCATTATCATAAAGCTACCTTTTCCTGAAATGCAACTACCTTTGATTCAAGAAGAAAATGTCTCAACCTAATCAACAAACCATGGATGTTTTGGTAGAGACACAATTACTGTCTCTCTTAAGCAAACCTCATTCTTTCAGAATTAGAGAAAATATTTCTATTCCAGCAGGTGTCATTCAGATATACAGTTTCTGCCCACCAATGCATAATTTCCGTAGATTCATCCTACTCTTTCTTATAATCATGGACATGTTTAAGGCACAACTCCAGGAACCCTGAAAATTTAGTCTATGATTCCTGTCAAGTAGGCTGAGCAGCAGTTTGAGCTTACAAATGCAATGCTTAGGGACGTTTGGTAGCAGGTTTCATCATCACTTGAATTAAGCACCCAAGTTGAAGGTCATGGTAAATTACTCTAAATTACAATAGGCGCCATCAAGGATGGGTGTAGGGAGGTGTAGGGCTCTCACCTCCCTTTACTAGCTCAGTTCTTGCTTCCTGGCATCTCTCCTACCTTCTCGTGTGGCTTTAGCATTGAGTCCATTTCAAATCCATTGTCACTTGCCTATACTCCTGAGAAGCATCCTTCCCTCACAGGTCAAAATAGAAAACACTCACCTGACTCCTTCTCACTGCTGGGACAGTCTATTCCTTGGTAAGATCACAACAGCCAAGATTAGGTGAGAGGGAGGCCACCAGATGCTGTAATGTGGGTCTGTGACTATGTGACCTCACCTCAACTCAGAACTGAAATTATCATTTCTCTTGTAGCCACAGTGAGAGGACAGGCTTGCAGTGCTGAGAATATTTGTGGAAAATTTTTTCCCAGTTGCTAATCACCAAAACACAATGAAAAACTCTAAGTTTTCTTGGTGTGTTTGTTTGGAAGAGGGTTTGCTTTTTGTTTTTGTTTTTGTTGGGGTTTTTTTTGAGTTGTAGTCTCACTCTGTCTCCCAGACTGGGATACAGTGGCATGATCATAGACAATGCAGCCTCAATCTTCTGGACTCAGGCGATCCTTCTACCTCAGCCTTCCAAGTATCGGGAACTACAGGTACACGCCACCAAGTCCAACTAATTTTTAGATTCATCATAGGGATAGGTCTCGCCAACTTGCCCAGGCTGGTCTGGAAGCCCTGGACTCAGGAAAACCTCTTACCTCCACTTCCCAAAGTGCTGAGATTACAGGTGTAAGCTGCCGCACCCACCCAGTTGAGAATCTTTCTTTTTTTTTTTTTTTTTGATCCCTGGTGGCAGATTTGGCCTCACAGGGAGGAAGCAGGAAATCCTGTCATCTGACATATGAGATACCAGTGAAGTGCATAGGCTCATTGGATGCTCTACTTCACTGGGAAGTTCTGCCTAAATAGAATTCTTCCTAATCTTCAGACCCCTGAGTTTCCCCATCACTTAAATTATGAACATCAAAATAGAATCAAAGTACTGAACAAGGATTTTCAAAGAGTTACAATTAGAGATAATAACATTGGTTGAGTGTGGTGGCTGACACCTGAAATTCCAGCACTTTGGGAGGCCAAGGTGGGAGGATCATTGGAGCCTAGGAGTTTAAGACCAGTCTGTGCAACATATCAATACCTCATTTCTACCATTTTTTTTAATTAGCCGGATGTGGTGATGGGTGCTTGTAGTCCCAGCTACTCTGGAGGTTAAGATGGGAGAATCACCTTAGCCCAGAAAATCAAGGCTGCAGTGAGCCATGACCATTCCACTACGCTCCAGGCTGAGCAACAAAGTGAAACTCTGACTCAGAAGAGAGAGACAGAGAGAGAGACAGAGAAGAATATGACAAGAATTTACATTAAAAATCATTGGACTTATTTGTATACCTTACCCTGAATTGTACCTCACATCTTTAAACTTAAAAAAAATGTAAAAAGAAAGAAGAAAAAAAAAGAAATCTTTGGACTTATTTGCACAATTCAATACTGATATATTTGGAAGTATAGATGATATGGAAGCTCATTAGGAAATTATACTTCACCAATATTGGACAATGGGTAGTAATAGGAAGTCTAAACAGAACAAAAACTTTGTGTCTACAAAAGTTTATAAGAGCACTTCAAAATAAAAGCATTAGGATTAGGTGATTAAACAGGCTGATTCTACAATTCCTTTAACTATTGGATAGGCCAGTATTACTTTCTCAGTTCAGGAGCGTTGAATGGCTATCACATTTTCCTAGACCTATTTTGTGTTGAATTTTCAGTCATAAGCACTGACTGCCTCAGGAATTTATTTGGAAACAGAAAATATGACTTTGAATTAATCCTCTAATTTTTCCTACAAATAGTTTGATCCATGTTCACTGTCAACAAAATAATCTTGAGATTTTCATAAATTTGTAGAGGAGACTTTATTTCAAAATGAAGGGGATCACACCTGGAGGTGGGAAGACCAAACTGCTTAAAACAGGAACTTTGAAAGAGGGGCGTGTGGACCAGTGATTTATGCTGAAAGAGGTTGGCCAAGTACACATATTCAAAAGATTATAGGAGGGGCTATGAATATTTATGAAGCGAGGTGCACACATATGTCATAAGCAAACATGCACACTTCATGCCTCTCATGTTTACTTTGTGATGGAGTCTTAACATTCAAATGCATTATAATTAGGTCCCATGTATATCAAAAGGTGAAACAAAGACACAACAGCACTCAGTACTCAGCCTCTGTAAGCCAGCCAAAACTGGTCCACAGTGGGTGGTCTCTTATCAGAAGAAATTTACTGAATCAGTTTAATGTCTAATCAAAGCTGTAGTTATGGCTGGTGGAACAAAGAGGTGGGTAAGTCAGCGTCTGGTGGTCAATGAGCTGTGATTGTTTCACTATTGCTTATCTTCAGCTGTGATTGTTTCACTATTACTCATCTACTTGTTTAGCTGCTAGGGAAAAAGAAAAAAAACATGTTGCAGTTAGAACATAGTTTGTTCTTAATTATAGAGGTGCATGGCTTCAACCTTGCCTGTGATGGTCTTAGGTCTTGTTTATAATTTGGCATATTACTGCCACAATAAGACCATTCTGTCAGTCTTATAATCTCTATTTTAACGCCACATTCTAATGCTCACTGTATGAGGGACCCCCCAAAAAAGCTGAAATTATGTGTTGGAGAGTGGGCCCTGTTTAGGCTTCCCCACTAGGTATTCTAGGAACCCATTGGCATCAGTGTATGAGCTAGTGTTGTTCTGAGAGGCTGCGTTTGGCTTCAGTGAATTATTTTTGGAGATTCTCTCAAAGTTGCTTGCCCATTTCATGATGGGTGATTTACCAGTGCAACTGCCCACAATGTACTGAGGGTTCAGCAGTCTTTGACCAAAAGTGACATGATCCCCATGCGCCACCCTCCCTATTCACCCAATCTCTCCCTGAGCGACTTTTTGTTGTTGTTTCCCTGGATAAAAGTCCTCAAAGGGAAACATTTTGTTGAGATGGAAGAAGTGAAACAAAAAATGGCAGAGCACTAAAAGACATCACAATTGATGAGTTCAAAAACTATTTTGAGCAGTGGAAAAAGTGCCTCAATACATATATTGTATCAAACTAAAAGTACTTTGAAAGTGACTAAATTTTAAACATGCAAGTATAAATACACAATTTTAAATAAATAATTCTGAGGTTTTTTGCCACCCTCTATATACAGGTCAGGGATTATAATCATAACATGGACAGAAAACCCTTACATACACACACATGCCCAAATGCAGACACATTTACACACAAATGCAATCATACATTCCTATGCATAATTCACTCTCAAATTCATGGTCACATACACATAATGACACATATTTGCATACACTTTTTATAAGAAAGTAATACATCTACGCACTCACCAAATACAATCACACACTCATATTTATACACAATCACTATTAAACACAATCACACAAACTTACACACTCCCATTCACAATCATAAAATCACATCACACAGTCAGTATGCACATGGGTATCTCAATAAAGTATTCATATATGGAAGAATAGTGGTATCTCCCAACATTTGGATGCCTGAAAAGGGAGACAATTGTTGACTTTTTCAGGATGGAAATAGAAAACAAATACACACCGAATCTAATGTATTTGTAAAAAATAAAATACACATGTATCCATCTACATATTCTGTTCTTGTTTCAATATTTTAAAAAATATTTTCATATTTGGGCTAATAACCCATCAAATGACTTTTCTCAACCAGTGATCTACAAAGGAGTTATCTTCATGCCAGTAGAAAAAGATCTTCAACATCAGGGTGCTATGTGGTGATTATGGGTGAACCATCTTTATGCAAACACTAATTGCTTATGCATTGCAGAGTTGAACACATTTGTCTGTCCCCTGCTATCATACACATTGTGGAATACAGATCATTGATTACACTGACAGAGCACACGTGAATTATCTGGGTGGCTGTTGGAACTAGGATCTGCTGCACCATCGTGACAGCACAGTCTCCCGGTGGGTGGATAATTAACACACCTTGAAAATATAAAATGCCATTGCCTTGCCAAGCTATGGTGTGGTCATGTGTTCTCTGAGCTATGGCCAGGCCATGTTTTCTTAAGCTTTGGCCCCTTTCCCTACCTTGGGAATGTAATATCCCAACAATTGTGTGTCCCCCGACTTTGGCACTTCACTTTTGGTTTACTTTTCTATTCTGGTTCATTTGCATCTTCCCCAGTGTGGTGGGACACTGCGTGATGAGGAGCCTGGCAGATGAGCCCTGAGTGGCAAGTCCTTCCTCTGACTGGTCTTCTGGAGTTCATTCCAGGGCATACACATGCGTCACCAGCACCACTCTCCTGGTCGGACTCTGAAAACAGGTATGCTTCCCTCCATAGTTGTCAAAATGCCACATAAGCTCTTAGAGGACCCCTGACATAGTTTTATTCCTCCCAGCACCAGAAACTACAGTAGCAACTGTCCCTCCAGCCACTTGGGCCTCGGAACCACTGTGTGGAGTCCCATTTGCCTTCAGTTCTCAAGTCTGAATTCAGAGTTCTGTTTTACATGGGACAAAATACGTAGCACAAATATGCCCTTCCACCAACCACACGCTGTGCCCCTATATGCCTTCAGTCTCCTTATTCTGTCTCTCTTCCCTGCCCAAATCCTGGTGTGTGTGCAAACAGAAGGACCCCAACACCTTCTGCAATCTCGGTCTCCCCCTAGGGAAGATCAGGGCCCCGAGTCTGAATGTGCATCATCACCCTGAGTGTTATAAATGCCAAAGGCATCCACTACATCCTAAAATAGAGCCACCTTGTTATATAACCCAAATTCTGGTTAGGCACAGTGTCTCATGCCTTTAATCCCAGCATTTTGGGAGGCCGAAGAAGGAGGATGGCTTGAGCCCAGAAGTTCAAGATCAGCCAGGGCAACATAGCAAGACCTCGTCTCCACACACGCACACACATACACGCACACACACACACAAAATTAGCAATGTGTGGTGGCACGCGCTTGTAGTCTCAGGTACTCAGGAGGCTGAAGTGGAAGGATTGCCTGAGCCCAGGAAGTCAAGGCTGCAATGAGCCATGATCATGCCACTGCACTCCAGTCTGGGCAACAAAGTCAGACCTCAACTAAAAATAACATAAAATAATAAATAAATAGATAAACATTCCCCAAATCCCTGCCTCCCACTTTGGCCTAGTACAATTGCCACAAAACTTAGCACCCCAGGATCTGCACCCAGAATGCAACCTTTCTGCCTGTTCTGTTTTGGTCTGTGGGCTCTAGTGGAGCACACTCTATTCATGAGCCCTTAAAGATATCATCTTTGTATTTATTTATTTATTTTTGACTCGGAGCCTAACTCTGTCACCCGGGCTGGAGAGCAGTGGCACACTCATGGCTCACTGCTGACCCCTGTGCTCAGGCGACCCTCCTACATCAACCTTCTCAGTAGCTGGAACCACAGGTGTGCCACCACACCCAGCGAATTTATTTTATTTATTATAGATACAAGGTCTTGGCACAATGCCCAGGTTGGTTTTGAGCCCCTGAGCTCAGGCAATCCTCTTGCCTCAGCCTCCCAATATGCTGGGATTACAGGCATGAGCCACCATGCCCGGCCAAAAATAACCTCTCACACCAGGAATTTGTTCAGATCTGGCTCTGCCTGACTCAAGAGGAGCTCAGAGGAGAAAAGAGTTCAGGGCAGATTCTTCCTCCTCCTCCTCCTTCATCTTCTTTTTTTTTTTTTTTTGGCGTCTTATTCTGTCATTCAGGCTGAAGTGCAGTGACATGCTCATGGCTGCCGCAACTTCAACCTGCTGGATTCAGGTGATCTTTCCACTTCAACCTTCCAAGTATCAGGAACTATAGGTGAGTGCCACCACACCAGGCTAATTTTTTTTATTGATTATGGAGACACGTCTCACTATTTTGCCCAGACTGACCTTAAACCCTTGGATTCATGCAATCCTCCCCACTCGACCTCCCAAAGTGCTGGGATTGCAGATATGAGCCACAATGCCAAACCTCAGGGCAGATTCTTATCTTGCCTATCCCAGAGCTGATGTTCACAACTTTTTGACACTCAGAGGCAGATAGAGAGGAGTAATAAAACCTTAAATTCGGTGAACAATTTTTTTCTGATTAAACCTGTGATTCAAGAGTCCTTTGCAAGCCCAGTCTTTCATTCTTGGGAGTCCATTGGTAGCTCCATGTGTCAAAATCAGACATGAGCACAAATAAATCACCCAAATTCCTCTAAACCACAAATACATTATCTCTTTCTGATTTCATTACTTTATCCATATTAGCTACTATGCTATATGAGAGTATTTTTATGACAATTAATAAAGAAACAGAAAAGAATCTTCTTTTTAAAAAGAGCATGGTAGTGCAAACTTGTAGTCACAGCTACTCAGGAGATTAAGGCAGAAGGATTGCCTGAGCTCAGGAGTTCCAGGCTGTGTGATTATTGTGCTGTTTACATCCTCTATCTTGAGTGAAGTCAATATTGACAAAGTATATTTTCTATAAAATATCAATTTCACCTAGGTTTCCCCACTCATTGGTATTGATTTGGAATAATAGAGAAAATATTTTCTTCTTTTTATTTTTGGAGTTGGAGTCTCACTCCATCACCCAGGCTGTAGTGCAGTGGCAAGCTCACAGCCACCCCAGCATTGACCTGCTGGGCTCCAGCAATCCTTCTACCTCAATCTTCCAAGTATCCAGAACTACAGGTGTGCACGGCCATGCCCATCTAATTTTTTGATTTGTTGCAGAGATGAGGTCTCACCGTGTTTCCCAGGTTGATTGTGTAACTATGGGCTTGGGCAATCCTCTCCCCTCGGCCTCCCACTGTGTCTGGCTGAGACAATATTTTCTACTCTATTAACATCTTGTCCTTTTTTTTTCTACCCACACAATCGAAAGACTTTTTGGGGTAGCTTGTGTGATTCTGCTTTTCTGCCCACAAATTAAATATTGCTGGTATTCAGGAATCTGAGGTTTAATGAAAAATTAGATGGGAGGTAAGAGAAATTCTCATGAAAGACAATAATCTGATGAGATCCATGAGCTTCTGTCAGTCCTTCATGAAAATTATCACATTTTCTTCTCCTTCCATGGGAGACCATGTCTGCTTCCAGGAATAATGTAAAAAAAGATCCCAAACACTCCAGTGGTCTCTTTGGATATGCTCACTAGAAACTTCTAATAGACTCCGGGAATTCAAAAGTTTTTTCAGAACTATTCTCAGCTCCACAAGCGTGAACTGGCATGGCTGCTACAAGTGATATAATCATTGCAGTACTGTGGGAAAGTGCAGTCACAGCATCACAGACCCATATTTCAGGCTCTGACTTCCTCCCTCCTGAATATGCTGTAACTACTGTGACTTTCACACTGAGCTCATGGTTCTGGCAGCAGGAAGAAGACTGGTATTTTCTGCTTCAGTCTAAGGGACATAGCCTGTAAAGAAGAGAGGTGTATCAGGAATCTGGGAAGGTGTGCATGTCTGCAAAATAAACTCGTTGGGGGTAGAACTGGTCCAAGGACCGAACTAGACAGGAAGAAAGACAAATTCCTGAGATGAGCTAAGTGTTGGAGACAGACTGGTTTCCTGAGGCCCTGACCCTTGTCTGTTGCTTATGTAATTTAATAAAATTCTTATTGAGAGGCTTATTGGTTTTTGTTGTAAATGGTGCCAAAATCTAGAATGTAATGTGCTTCAAGATTGCAATTTCAAAATTTGTCTCCTATTCAATTTGGCACAATAATTCTGCGCACAACAGATATTTTGCACAAGACCTCTATGCAAAAATCAGAGATGTTTTCAGGAGGAATATAGCTATTTCTGTAAAAGCTCTGTGCATAGGCAAATGAATATGATGGAGCTAATTGAATTATCTAATTGACAGCAGAATTAGTGTGACCAAATAGGAATGTCTAAAATATAATTGTTTTTCTGTATTTGGGTATGACGTACTTAAAGGATACAGTAAATATGTCTGTACTGAAAATATCTGTGTTCTCTTCATCATGGGGGATATTTTCCTTCATGAAATTAGGGAAGGTCTTTTAGGATAAAGTGAACATTATAATAGAGGATTTCAGACAGCAAATACAATTAAATACTTTATTTGATAGTTTATTTTAAAAGAATAGGTAAACAAAAATATAATTTCTTCAGAGAAAAAGTTTTCAGGATTATGTTTCTTGCAATATTTTCTCTGGTTTAAAAACAACACCTAGGTAAGCAATGAAATCAAAACAGAGATTAAAAGATACCTGGAAACAAATGAAAATGAAGAGACATCTTACCAAAATCTCTGGGATGCTGTGAAAGCTGTAGTAAGAGGGGAATTCATATCCCTGCAAACGCACATGAAGAAAATGAAAGGATCACAAATCAACAGCCTAAAAAGTCACCTTAGGAAGCTAGGAAAGCAAGACCACCAAAACTCTAACTGCAGCAGAAGAATCCAGATCACCAAAATAAAAGCCCAAATCCGGGACATAGAAGACAAAAAGATAATACAAAAAATCCATGACAAACTATAGAAATGAACGGAAAAGGGGTCAAGATGGCGGCAACACAGGCGGAACTGTGAGATTCTCCGAATGTGAGTTCCCCAAAAAGTCTCTTGCCCTCCTTCCCCTACCCCACTGCCCACAGCTAGACGCATTGGTCCGAGGCTCAGGGACCCCCGGTCCGAGCAGGGCCGGCTATTGCGTCCCGGGCTGCTCCATCGTGGGTGGGAAGGTCCGGGTCTCAGCTCCATCCCTGGCTGCATTGATCCCAGATTTGGGCTTTTATTTTGGTGATCTGGATTCTTCTGCTGCAGTTAGAGTTTTGGTGGTCTTGCTTTCCTAGCTTCCTAAGGTGACTTTTTAGGCTGTTGATTTGTGATCCTTTCATTTTCTTCATGTGCGTTTGCAGGG
>CAUYQG010015939.1:0-10791 GCA_963574415.1 Tarsius wallacei
ATTTCTTGTATGATTGAGTGAATAAACACAGAGACACATGCAGCAGTTGGCCTCACCTGGGCTGACTGAATATCTCCCACTAGCCCAGCGGCAGGAGGGGGTGGGGAGGTATTTCCTCTTGAAAGGCAAGTTGCAACTTTAAAGACCCACCGGCCAGGCAGGTTTTGTTTAAGAAAGGCCAAATGGCTGAAAGACTGGCAATTCAATGGAAATGCAAAAAGAGTAACTAATTCACAGACTTATCCAAACCCCTCTTCTGAAGTTGACTGTTTGCAACCCGGCAGTCCCTGAAAAAACCATTTGTTCTTTGAAAAATCTGATTTTTCTGAGTACAACCTTGTAAGATTCCAAAGGAAGTATGTAATCACTCAACATGACCCCCTCCCTCACCTAAACAAGGGTATAAGACTCCACTTCTCCGGTTCTGGGGCGCTCGACTTGGATGCATTAGACCCTCGGGCCTGCTGGGATGGCCAGCGTAATAAAATGCCACTTCCTATAACAGTCTTGGTGTCACGATCTCTCTATTTTTCCCGCAACAGTTTGAATGCTGGTGTCCTCTCCAAAATTCATGTTGACACTTTATCTCCAATGCAAGTATTAAGAGGTGGGGGCTTTAGGGGATGATTAGTCCATGAGGGCTCCACCCTCATGAATGGGCTATTGCTTTCTAAAGGGTCTGTGATGGCCAGGCATCATGCCTGTAATCTCACCACTTTGAGAGGCCAAGGCCTCTTGAACCCAGGAGGTTGAGAACAGCCTAGGTAACATAGAGAGACCTCATCTCTACAAAAAATAATTAGCTGGGAGTGATGGCATATGTCTGTAGTCCCCTCCCCCCTTAGTTACTTAGGAGGTTGAGGTGGAAAGATCTTCTGAACCTAAAAGGTCAAGACTGCAATGATCTGTGGTCATGCCTGTGCACTCTAGCCTGGGTGACAGAGTGAAACTTCAGCTAAAAAAAGGTCTTGGGGTGCAAGTTTTCCCCTTCTGTCATTTCTACCATTTGAGGACACAACGCTCGTCTTCTCCAAAGGATGCAGCAACAAGGCACCATCTTGGCAGCAGCAAGTAGCCTTTATCATACACTGAGCTTTCCTGCACCCTGATCATGGATTTCCAGCCTCCAGAACTGTGAGAAACACATTTCTTTTGTTTATAAATTACCTGGTTTGTGGAATTTTTTATAGAGGCTCAAACAGACTAAGATGATGTTTGATGAATATTTCTTACATGAATGAATGTATGAAAACCAATAGGGCTGGTTTATAAATTTATAAATGGTTTCAGGAGACCATAGGAAGACGTGTGGTCTCAGGGAATAATCTTCGAAAAGTGTGGGTGTCAGTGTTCTCGGGTGAGGAGCTCAACTCATCTGACCAGCAAGAGTCATGGGGGGCTTCTTTGCCCTCCAACCCCTGTCTCTTCCAACCAACTGCAAAGTCAAGTCTGGAACAGATGAGGTGCATGAAATCAGTCTTCAACCTCATTCCCTTGGTGTCACATCGGTTAGTTGCTAACGTCAAGCTACCCATGGAACAAGCAGCCATGGCATGCAGAATTTGGACTCTGGCAGACCCTCCAGTGGCTGCTCCCTCAGGCTCTTCTTCAGCAAGAGGGACAGTTCATTGTGTCTGAGTTTGAGAAAGAACTTAAGAAAGACTAACTAACTAGCTGGAGCTCAGGTGTGACAGATATGAGGAAAAGTCGGGGAGGGGGATATTTTTATTGGTGAGGGGTGGGTTTGGCTTTTAGTTTATTTAGTGAAAATCCACATGGAGATGATGTGTAGGAAGCTGGGATTCAGACAAATGACAAGTTCTGACCATCCAGGCCTGAGGTGGAGGTTTGCTGAGCCCCACCAAAGAAATAACTGCACCTCTGAGATGTGGGTGTGAGTTGAGCAAAGCTGAGACGGGGGAAAGTGTGGAAATTGAACCAGGAAGGAGGAGCTTGTGAATGGAGAAGGGGGGAGAGGATGAAGAAGGGGTTGAAATGAGACAAGCAGAAGAGGAAGGACTCTGGAACCCGGAGAAGGGAGACCTGGAGTGGCTCAAGCCCAGAAGCTTCCATCACCAAATTTGGGGAAGAATGCGGGAACATTCAGGGAAAACCTCCCTCACTGAGTGACCTTTGGCAAACCACATCGCTTCTCTGGGCCTCTGTTTTCTTTATTTTTTAGGATATTCAAAATAATTAAAAGTTTTTATTTTGAAAAGTCTAGACAAGGTGAACACTCAGGTGTCATACAGTTCTAGTGTTCTGAGGGACTTCAGTTGAATAGAGGAGAACTTTGTGCAGGAGGAACTCTTCGCTTAGAGGGAGGGAAGGATGCAGGATGTTCCTGGTTGCTTAGGGACAACAGCCAAGGGTATGAAGATTGAGGTTATGTTCCCTGGTTCAGATCCTGGTATGACCACTTACTAATTGTGAGACATTGAACAAGCTACCTAAAATCTTTCAACCTCAGTTTCCCAGTCAGTAAGATAGAATTTACATAACATCTCTTTCCCAGAGTTGGTGAGAGGATTAGATCACTCCATAGTATGTGCAAAGCACCTGGCACAGCATCTGATGTAGAGTAAGCACTGCTAGCAATAACAGTAAGATATACACCATCTGTCACAGGACAACAGGGAAATATTATTTTAACCCAAAGCAAAGATTGATGTTATTTTTAGGAGTGGCTTGGATAAAGTTGACCAGAATGGGATAAGCAACTGAGGACAATTATGCAATATTTTTTTGAAAGACCTTTAAGCTAGGCAAGTCTAGTTGATCTATTTTGGAACTCACATGCAGATATATGTGAGTCCATACATCCACTTACATAAACTAGGACCACTTCTAACATAGGAGTGTTAGAATCTGTTAAAAACCAACCAACCATAGCCAAAACCAGCATATATGCTGATGTGAAAACATTCACCAGGCATTATTTTGTTTCAAAATATCCTGCTTAACCACAAGTTGAACTTAAATGCTAATTAGACAAATTTAAGATCTGCTACTCTTGGTCAAAATCCATCAGTCTGAGGCACCTAAGGACAATAAAATGCACCCTTGACTTGGAATCAAATAAACTTGATTAGAGTTACATTTCAGCTGCTTGGCTCTGTGAGTTTGGGTGTGTGGCTTCCCTTCTGTAAGCCCTGGCCTTTTCATCTATAAAGGACACCAAATGAATTAGTGATATCCAATCCCTTCATGAAAACACAGAGACTAGCTCCTATGACTATGGCAGGTGTCATGAACCAAGCAAACGAGCACAAACACTGTTAGAGCCATAGAGCCTCAGAGACTGCCCTGTCCTCCTTGGAGTCTCATCATCAACCTCTGTTGGAGCCTTATTCTCCAGCCACTCTGGAACATTCCCATTTCCCTAAGAACTTTTAACTTCTCAGATTTTGTTCTGTTGACTTCTTGTTCTCTCTGCTTGAAGTGCCCTGTCTTCTCTTCATTCACAATTTTTGTGTGTGTCAACTCTGCTGTAGGCATCAGGCTAAATTGGCCCTTCTCTGGCTGGGGTTCCAGCTCATGCACCATGGCCCAACTAGACCATCACAACCTTCAGGGAGCTCACCCACTCATATCCTGCTCATATATGTCCATTGAGAGCAGATTTTAGATTTCCTTCCCAGTTGAGGCTGACCTGTTACACTCTTTGACTTTTACTGGGATTATTAGTCTGACAAAGACAGTTGGGCAAAGGTATTATTGCATAAGGGACGCCAAGGCAACTCTTTTGGGTGCTATATGTGTCATACTTTTCACTCAGAAGGACATTTCAGACAGGCTGATGGCACATCACAAGCCAAGTCAAGCTAGCTTGCGATGTAAAAGAGCCTTGGAACTCAGGAGAAGGATTTGAAGGATCAGTGCAATGCCTATCAGAAACTCTTGATATGAGAATGTCTAGGTCTCATCATTTTGACTTGGTCAACACAAGAAAGTTCAAAGAAAACAAGGCTGGGTGCAGTGGCTCATACCTGTAATTCCAGCACTTTGGGAGGCCAAGGCAGAAGATTGCTTGAGGCCTGGAATTTGAGACCAGCCTGAGCAACATAGCAAGGCCTCATCTCTACTATTAACAATAATAATGATAAGAAAATTATAAGACACACTAGATTGTAAAAATCTGGTGCCTTGACTTCCTTTGGTTCTCTGACCTCGCTCATTGCCTAACACAGCACTGGGCACACAGAAGTGCATTTCTTGCCCTTTCAGAATTTGATTTAGGCATTAATTCGAGCACACATCCCTCACCCTTCTTCTGTCTATCCCTTCCTCCACCCCAGCAGAGAAGACAGACAAAAAGCACCTGCTCCGTGCTGCCTGTGCACTTGTGCTTATCACTCATTTGCTTATGTTTTGCTCACAACATAGTATTGGATTGAAAATGTCTGCTTGGTATCTCTGTCCCCCAATGGACTAAGAGCTCCTTTAGGGTAGAGGGCCTAGCACACAAAGATCAGGCTCAATGAATTTCCACAGCAGCCTCTTAACTGGTCCCATGCTTCAACTCAAGATCTCCCCAATCTACGTTTCATGCATCAGTCAAAGTGATCGCCTCCAAACATAAACCATATTGTGACACCTGCCTGATTGCCTCCAAAGTTTCTCCAATGGGTTTGGAGTAAAATCTCTGTGGAGATGGCTTCTTGTCATGTAGACCACCTTTCCACTGTTGCTTTCTCAAGGCCTTGCCTGGCTGCCGCCCCACCTGGCAGTCTTGCTGTCATGTTTCTCCCCTTTATTTTTTTATAGGACTCATCTCCATCCTAAATGGGCTGGGTAATCTCTTCCTTGACTTAGTTATTGACTGATTCTTCCCTAGACATAAGCTCAAGAGAGCAGGGACTTTCCATGTTTTGCTGACCCAGTATCTGTAACAGTGCCCTGCACTTAGGGACTACTCCATGAATATTTGCAGACTGAGTGAAGAGTGGAAGAATGCTAGTGTCCTTGAATTGAGCTACTGTTTTCTTTTCTTTTCTTTCTTTCTTTCTTTCTCTTTTTTTTGACTTGGGGTCTCACTCTGTCACCTAGGCTGGTGTGTAGTGGCACAATCTTGGCTAACAGCAGCCTCCATCTCCTGGGCTCAGATGATTCTTCCACCTTAACCTCCTGAGTAGCTGGGACGTGTGTCACCATGCCTGGCTAATTTTTTTTATCTTTTGTAGAGACGAGGTCTTGCTACGTTGCTCAGGCTAGTCTTGAACAAGCTACTGTTTTAGAACTGAGGGAGTGAACAGCTAATCTAGAAGGCAAGGAGGATGCCTTGTGGTGGTGCTGGGAAAATGAGAGGGACTGGTGGAAGATGAACCGTGTTGCAAAGGGCTTTAGAGGCCTTGCCATGGAGTGGGCTCCTCTCCTCAGACCTTGGCAGATTTAAAGGCAATCATCATGGCTCCCTTGCTCTCTTTTCCAGACTCAAATCCCCAGGCCCTTCAGCTATTTTTCCCTTGTGGTTTTCTCAATCTGTTCAGAAGCTGAACATCGTAAGTTTTGAGGGCATCATCCCTGGTGAGGTGTGACCCCTAGTCACTTTTCAAAGACATTACCCTCCCTGAAAGCACCTCAGTTACACAGGGATGTGTCTCACCCTGGAGAACAGGAGGACAGAGAATAGAGAGTGAGGAAAAGCTCAGGGAGAGGATGTGGAAAAGGTAGAGAGAAAAAGAGAAGGGGTAAGTCAAGAAGGAACGTGGGGGAGAGAGGCAAGAGAGAGGTGGGAGGGAGGAATGGACGCAAACCAGGGTTGGGGCTGCCTCCCTCCTCTTCCCTTTTCACCCAGGGAGTGAGCCCCTTCCTTCCTCACTACATGCAGCAATTTTTGGTACATGGGAAGAATGGGCAAAATCATGGAGAAAAGGGAAAACCTGGGACACTCACAGAAAGATGCCATTTGACTTTCCCTTGGGGGCTTCCCTTCCCTGTCTTGTAAGTCTGGGAAGGAATCTCTGAAGACAGCAGGTGGGGGTCCAATCTGCCAGGAACTTACTGGAGTCTTGGGATAGAGGAATTGCTTCAGGTCGGAGCCCCAAGAGGAAACAGGACTTGAGCAACCAGTTGTTTCAATCGTTTGTTATCACATTAGTAATTGGAATGTCAAAATTTATGACACGGGCTTTCTAAAATACAAGTTTTGAGCAACTATTGGAAGGGGGCAGGGGCCTGAGGTTGGATTCTGGAGTTTACTTCAAAGCAGGGTCTGTGTCAGGGTTGTGAAAGATTGCATCACTGGCTGGTGAAAGCTGAGGCCTTCCTTCCTGGCAAGGTCTTGGCAAACCGTGCAAAAACATCTTATTTATCCTGTAGGGGTTGCCTAATTGAGACAAAGCCTAGGGTAGTTTGAAGCTCTGATAAAACTGACCTTTTTTGAGAAGCGCTGACTTGGACTCACTCTAGTGCACACCTGTGCTATCACAGCAGCCTCCTTGCAGGCCACATGCCTGTGATCTCACTCCCACCCCAGTCTATCCCATGCATCGTGGATAAAGAGACTTCTATGAGATGTGAATGTGATCAAATCATTTCCCTTCCCTTCAGGGCTTTGTCCCAATTCTACTGAATAGAGCATGGGTTCCTTGGCCTGGTACCTGCCCTGTTTACCTCTGTATCTCTCACCTCTTCCCCAACATCTCCAGTGCTCCTCATTCCTGCTCAAACCCTGCACCTGCCCACTTCCAGGCCTTTGCATACATGGTTTCCTCTCTCTGAATTACCTTCATGTTTATCCTGGGATGTCTGTCGCCACAAGCCTCGACTTCACGCTGACACTCACCCCTCCAGGGAGATGGCCCCAGGGAAGGGCATTGATCCCACCTGAATGTCCCACCAAACTTTACATCTCTCTGGACTTTTATAATTTTCCATGTAAAAATCATCTGGGGAGCTGTCTTGTCTCCCCTGCAGGCCTGAAGCTCCCTGACAGCATTGTCAGGCCTTATTTGTCATGGCCCCTCAGATATAGTGCCCGACACATGGTAAGTCTGCAATTAACGTCTGCTGAGTGGTGCATGAACAAGTGGAGTGAATTCATTTCTTCCCCAAATTCTGAAGCCATCCACACCACCCATATCCCTGAGCATGATCACAGCACTGTGAATCATCTGGGCAGAGCCCAGCAGCTCAGACCACCACTGCTTCTTCCTCATTCTTCTCAGAAAAGCAACTAGAAGTTCAGGTTCCTCAGCTAACTCCAGACTGAAGGACAACTCATCTTCGGAGGAATTGGTGGGTAGTCATCTGATGACAGGTTTTAGTCCCTATAATGCTGGGGAAATCCCCAAGATTCATGTTTCCCAAAAAGACTCATAAATTGTAGAGGTAGTCAGCAATTCTTACTTGGTGTGGGAATCTTAACCTTGACATTGACATGCTTGCTGCTTTCTGTGTGAGAGAGAAGCCTACTCTGCTCTACTCAGTAGAACCAGGATTTTTTTTTTAATGGAAGGAGCTAATGGGAAGGAAGAGGTTAATTTACCTTGATGAGCTTTGCAAAACTATGTTGAAAGAAAACCCCATAGGGTCTTATGAAAATAGCTTGCAGTCAGACTTTCCCCTGAGGTCTAGAACAATTTCCTACACTGAGTGAGCAGAGGCATAAACAAAAAGAGGAACTGTTGGTATCTGAGAAGGTCTGTCTTCTGGGCCATCCTGATACTCAGCTGCTCTGCCGTCTGTCAACCTCCAGGTCTCTACATAGCTGGATACTCTCTACCCCAAGCTCCTGAAAGTCAACCTCACCTCACACCCACCACACAAACCCTTGTGTGAAGGGGCTCAGTCCCCTTCGGGTCCCAGGACCATACTACCTTCATTTGTTCATGCACAAATGCTCACTGAGAGCTTGTTTCATGCTAGGATTTGGGATGTGGAGAAAATCAGTCATAGTTCCTGCTTTCTAGGGTTCATTGTCAGACCTGCAGATAATGCATTGCCATTCAGTGTCTGAAATGCAACAATATGGTTATCAAAGAGTTCTGTAGGCCAGGAAAAGGGAAACCCTATATTCCTGAGTAGGGTAGATGGCTGAGGAGGTCTTCATGAAGGCGGTAGCACTGGCTCTGAAACTTGATGGATCCTAAGGGACTTACTAGAGATATCAGGATGGAATAGAAAGTTCCTGGTAGAGAGGCAAAGAGGCTAAAGAGAGATTGGATGTAATTCAGGGAGAGTTTTTTTAAGAAGTAGAGGAGTGGATGCAGGAATGGAAGGACAGATGGCACGGGATTAGATTTATTCTATGCCCTCAAAGGGGTAGGAGGCAAACTAGGACTAATATCTGGCAGGCATGAGGAGATAGATTTTTGCTCAGTGTAATGAAAGACATTGTAAATGTCATTGCTAGAGGAGATATACCCCTTTCCTAGAGGAATTCAGGCAGGGTTGGTTCAATCACTTGGCAGAGATGTTGGGGAGTATCACTCAATGGATGGGGCAGATTGAATTAAATCAATAGTTTTCAAACTTTTTCATGACAACAGTTTTCTTTTTTTTTTTTTTTGAGTTAGAGTCTCACTGTCACCCAGACTGGAGTGCAGTGGCCCCTCCCGGCCACCGCAGCCTCGACCTGCTGGGCCCGGCTATCCTGACAACAGTTTTCAAATCAATAGTTTTTAAACTTTATTCATGACTTTTTTCATGACAAATCACTTTCTTCAGATCAAACTGGTCTGATTGAACAAGATGTGGAGGGGTCTTTATATGCCATAAATGTGCTGACCCTTTCCTTCAGGCTTGAGATAATATATTAATCCAGAAGCCTTCCATTTCCAGGTTTTGACCCTACTCTCCACCTAACACCTTTCAACCCCACTCTCCTTTCCTAACATTTTCTCCCGAAAAGACAGCATGGAGCATGTGAGGAATTTAAACACCTTTATACAGTTGATATTTGCTGAGAACCTGCTATGGACCAGCAGCTACTCTAGGTGCTGGGACTAAAATATAAAAAAGACAGATATCATGGACTTTGCCCTCATGGGATTCACAATCTAGTACAGGAGGCAGAGTCATGAACATGTTTATGGTGCATTGTGATAAGTAATGGTGGTGAGGGGATGGGGAAGCATCAACTAGATGCATCAGGTCTCAGGCCTCTCAACCCCAGGTAACTTCTGTCTCTCCTGTACTAAGATGCCCTCTGAAGGGGCTGGAGATGGTGACTCCTCCCAGGATGTATGAGAGCAGAGGGCTGTCAGAAGATGAGTGCCCTCAGTTGTCAGGTCTGCAAGTCAGGCACAGAAGGGACTGGTGAGTGTGTCTAGACTCTGGTGCCTATGCTCACAGCCTGGGACAGTTCCTGGAAACACCCTCATACCTTCAAGTAGGATCCCTTAAATCCCTGCCCCCAGAGCAGAGATCCCTTCTCTGCTACAGGCATGTTGGAGCCACAGCCACAGCCAGGCAGTGAGGGGAGGGCTGGCATCTGGTGTCTTCATCCTCAGCGTGGGGGAGGAGGTGGGTGACCTAGCCAGTGGAGCAGATGCGATTCAAGTCCCTTTTCTCACTGCACTATTTTGTCCAACTTTACCACTGTATGACCTTGGACTAGTCTCTTCTCCACACTATGTCTTGGTTTCTTCATTTATAAAAAGAGGAAGTAGATGACTGCTAGTCCTTTTCTAGCTCTTCCAAATCCTAATTCTGTAAGTCTTGTCTCTGTTGAAAGGACAGGGATCAGGGGACTCTAATCTGGGCTTTGGTTTTTGGAAGGCCCACCCTCCACAGTTGTAATCTGGGAAAGGGAATTTATGGCCAGAGTGCAGGGAGAGGGCAGAGGAGTCACTGGGATGTCTCTGAAGTAAGCACTTGGATCTGGGGCAGTTTGTGGGGGAGTGGGGGTGGGGTGGCTGTGGCAGCCCTGGGCCAGCTGGGGTCAGGCCTGGCAGCAGGTTTGCAGGGAGAAGCAATACCCCTGCTGGCCTGAGCTCTCAGCTACTGACCAGGAGCTGAAGGTCACCTCAGGGAGGACATCTGGCCCTCAAAGTTGAACATCAGACGCTTCAGGCCCCCAAGTCTCTCTGGACCCAGAGGACAGAGTCCTTCTGGTAGTCACTGAGCATTTTAGCTACAAAGCCAGGATTGGAGTTTCTTTTCTTCTGATGGCCTAGCGGGGACTCTTTTCTCACTGCCATCTGCTGGGGTGGGCATGAGGCTAAACTCTCAGACTCCCACCCATGTGAGCACCCCTCACCTAGCATCTGCAGCTAGGATGCCAGGTCTGTTAAAAGAGACCCATCTGCTCTCTTGGATCCAGAAATGAGTTTGAGGGTAAATACACCCAATTTGTCCCTGTCCCCGCTGCCTGAGCTGCAGTATTCTGCCCCAGACATGGTTCCGTCAAGGTCCATTTCTGGATGACTTCAGAGGAATAGGGTTCTATTAGGAGAGAAGGGCCTGTTTTGACGGCAGTGGGTGGAGAGGGGGTTAGGGCTGGGGGGGTGGGTGGCTGACATGTTGAGGGGAAGGGATGTCCTACTTTTGCTTTCTGCAGTGACAAGGGCTATTTTGACAGGTTGGACAAGGGAATCTGAGATGAGACAGGGTGACTGGGACCTGAGCAGCAGGGGTCTGAAGTCGGAGGTGAGGACATGGTCAGGGAGGTAAGCCCAAGGGGCTGCCTCTCATTTTGTTTTTACTAAAGGAGGGGGTAGAACCACAGATGAGGGAGGGGCTGTCTAGTGCTCAGAGCTATGAAGAGGATGGGTGGGGGAGGGGGGTGGAAGAAGCACGCAAAGCACTGGTTTGGAGGAAGCCTTTATTTTCCCCCAGCCTCAGCCC
>CAUYQG010015940.1:0-10463 GCA_963574415.1 Tarsius wallacei
TGAGGCTCCATGAGGTGCTGTGATTCAAAGTCATCTAGGTGGTAAGCAGGAACACTAGAACTTAGCCTTCGATCTACTGCCTCTAGATTTCCAGGGACCAAAAAAAAAAAAAAAGCTGGGCGTGGTGGCTCATGCCTGTAATCCCAGCACTTTGGGAGGTGGAGGCAAGAGGATTGCCTGAGCCCAGGGTTTGGAGAAGGATCACCTGAGCCCAGCATGTTGAGGCTGCAGAGGCTGTGAGCATGCCACTGCACTCCTGCGTGGGTGACAGAATGAGACTCCGACATAAATAAATAAATAAAATTACCTGGGCATGGTGGCATGCACCTATAGTCCCAGCTACTTGGGAGGCTGAGGCAGAAGGATCACCTGCACACAGAAGGTTGAGGCAGAAGGATTGCATGAGCTCAGGTGGTCAAGGATGCAGTGAGTTGTAATCATGCCGCAGCACTCCAGCCTGGGAAACACAGTGAGATACTAGATACTGACTCAGAAAAATAAAAGGGGATAAATAATAGCACTCTGGGCTGTTGCAATCATCAAATGAAAAACACTGCAGTAATAGGAAGTATATTATTGTTCTTCATTATTTATTAGTGAGGTGCAAATTGGTTATGGGGCTTAAGACTTTAATTTCTGGGTTCCAGTCACCATTCTGACTCTTACTAGCTGCGTGATCTTGGGTGAGTCACTTACTGCCTCTGAGCCTTGGTTCCCTTACCTTTCCAACGGGATAATCACATTACCTAGCTCATAAGATTGTTCTCAGAATTAAATGAGATAGTGCCTGGATGCCTGGCATAAAGTAGGTTATCAGAAAATGTTAGTTATCATTGTTGTCATAAGTAACATTAAAAATCAAACTCAGAAAAACTAGGAGGAGAAAAGATGGCGATGAGCTGTGAAAAGAAGGTGCAGCCCTCTCTTTGGAGTTTTGTTGGCTGTGGGAGTGTGTGGGCAGGTGTTTATGTCTGCCCGCAAGGGTGGGTTTGCCAGCAGGGGCTGAAGGTGCCTAAAGAGAAGTCTGCTTTTTTGTTTTCTGTTTTGTTTTTGCACTGGCTGGTGTTGGGCCAAGGCTTCCCTCTTTCTCATCTCCATCCCCTGCTCCCTGCATCCTCAGACAGGCCCGGATTTGAGCTGCCGCTCTGTCCCTGTGTCTCTTCCTCCATGGTCCTCCTCAGTGCCTGCCCTGCCCTTCCTCGCCCAGCAGCAGAGAACATGGGCGAATGACCAGAGGCTGGCTTTCCTGGTCCACGTGTGGCCGCCCCAGAGGGCAAATGTCCTCAGCGCCCGCACTCTCCTCCCCCCGCAGCCGCCCCCAGCGCCCCCTGCGGTGAGTGCCCCGCCCGCCCCTCCGCCCTCCCGCCGGCCCTGACCGCCCCTCTCCCTCTGCGCAGTGTCCACGGGCTCCGTGACGCAGGTGTCGTCGGTGAGCACGGACTCGGCCGGCTCGTCGTACTCCATCAGCGGCATCCTGGGCATCACTTCCCCCAGCGCTGACACCAACAAGCGCAAGAGAGATGAAGGTAAGAGAGGCGGAGCCACCGAGGCGGGATGGACCCGACGGCATCTGTTTGGGGCGCTCCGTCCGGAGTGGCAGCAAAGGTGCCCGCGAATACCCCTGATCTGCAGAGGCCCGGAGTCCTGGCCCACACGGGAAGGGGCTGAGTCCCCCGCGGGGACAGACAAGCAGCAGGGGGGACTGTGGAATCCTTGCTGGCCTCCCCTGTGGCCACTCCTTGGGTAGAGAAAGCAGAGCCGTGTGGCCTTTAAGCAGACCCTGTGTGTGCAGATATGCTCCCAAGGGCTGGGGGTGCAGGGGTCTGAGCACAACATGGTTATGTCCTTTGTGGGGGAACCTTGGAGTGGGGAAGCAGAGAGAGAGAGAGAGAGAGAGAGAGAGAGAAAGAGAGAAAAGACAAGGGCTGGGCAAAGCAGCCACTCCCTTCTCTGTCCTGCAGAGGGAGGGGCACACTTGGGAGAGGGACAGGCAGTGACTTCTCTGCGAGGCTGTGCCCACCTCTCAGCAGAGAAGGCCTTCCAATCCTGGTGATGATTGAGGGTTGAGAAAATTAATAGTCATTTCATCCTTGTCCTTGGGCCTGGAAGGAAGGAGTGCAGGGGCCTCAGGGGGATTACAAAGATGACAATCTTCCTGGTTGGTTTTTTCCAACCCCTCAGTGTTCTGGGAGCCACCTGGGTCCCCAGAACCGGCCATCTCCATCCTGGACACGGGACACCTTAACCAGGGTCTCTTTTCCCCTGAATGGGCTGCCACCGCTGACTGACATTAATGGGTTTGAGAGGAGAAACCACCCCCTGGGAGTCTGCAAAATCTTAGTCAGGAAAAGGAGAAAGAAAAAAAAAAAAAAAAAAAAAAGAACCCGGGCGGTGGTCTAGGGCCTGAGAGCAGCGTGACAGAAATCTTGATTCAATTATTCTGTTCCTCGGCACAATTCCCTTTCTCAGCTCTGTGTAAGGGATGTGTGTTCTCGTGAGCACATGCCGAACTACTTAAGATCTGTAACTAGAAAATTGAGTCGGCCCAGCCGTGGATTGGCCTGTGGTCTGTGTGTGCCAGGCAGGGCAGAAGCTGGGCCTGGCCTCTGTTTGGAGCTGTGGGGCGCGTGGGGATGATTCATGGCTTCTGGAACCTGCCTCTCCTTTTTTCCCTGCTCCTGACACTCCTGAGCAGATGTCAGAAGTCTTTAACTCAGTGGGTTGCTGTGCTGTGTTGCTGCAGGAGGCAGCGGGCCTGCCATCTCTGTTGGTTTATGGGGTTGATGGTGTCATCTTTTCTCCCACTGTCACCTGGACTCGCAGCAGATGTGCCCACATTGGGGCCTGGCTGTGTTTGATCAGGGTGGAGGGATGGATTGTGTGAAGCTCCCACAAAGGCTGAGGGATTCAGGCAGAGATTTTTGGAGAAATTAAAACAAATAGAGTTTGATGTTTCCCTCCGGACAGACAAGTCCTGGTTTGCGGACATTATTTAAAATTTTCATTACTTTTTAATTTTAATTAAGTCTCACTATGTTGCCCAGGCTGGTCTGAGTTCCTGGGCTCAAAGCAAGTGCTGGGATTACAGGCGTGAACCATCCGCCCAGCCTGGGGGCATTGTTTTACCATGCTCATAGAGTGCTGAATTGGGTTGCAGCCTCTGATCAGCAGTTTGGCCTCTCAAGCTGCTTTACAAAGTGTAGAGTGGTCAGAACGGGAGTGATGTTGGTTTTGTGTGCTGCTTTGTGCTGGTCAGATCATTCCCTGAGGACTGTGGCCTGTTTGGGGGGTGTTGACCTTTAAGAGGGACAGTGACAAATTGGACTGTGTCCTGATGAGCATAACCTGGGTGAAGAGGGATCAGATACAACACCTGGGGAGCACTTCAAGGCTCCAGTATCTCTTTGGCACAAAGAAGAGCAGAATAAGCAGGACTGAACTGTTGCCTTTAAATATTTGGAGGGCTGACTTGGAAGGAGAGAGGAATGAGACTTTGTTGTGTGGCCTTAAGGACCATGTGTGGTAGATGCATAGGCGATGTCAGCTCCGTGAAAGACAGAATTTTGTATCCATGAGAGTGGCCTTGGAAGACAGCGAGTGTCCCATCTCTAGGAGCATGTAAGCACATACTGGGTGGCCACTTGACAGGCTGCTGTTCCAGGGTATCAAGAATCACATGCAGGTTTGGGTGATCCTTGAGATCCTTCCAGTTACAAAATTTATGGTAGATCTCATCCCAAGAAGACTTGGGAGGTCCAGTCAGTGGTCTATGGGCTAAGGGAGAATGGCTTCATGGTCCTGGAAGCTTATAGGAGTGGAAAGAGTAGGGATGAATGCAAGCAGCAACCAGAGCCTCCCTTTCCTGCCCTGCATCACTGAGAGTGTATGCGACTGAGCCGTGCAAAAATGTCCTTGCTCACAGCAGGGAAGGGACGGGGGGGGGGGTGGGGGGGGTGGGGGGGGTGGGAGGGGGGGATATCACGGATCACATAGCGCCCCCTTCTGGCCTTTACCATCCTCTCTCTGTATCTTCCTGGATCCCTGCATTGGCTCCAGGAGCAGGTGAAGAAGCAGAGATCGCCACCCCCATTTTATTTGATTTTTTTGAGTCGAAGTCTTACTCTGTTTCCCAGGCTAGAGTACAGTGGCACGATCGTAGCTGATCGCAGCTTTGACCTCAGGTGATTCTTCTGGCTCAGCCTCCCAAATAGCCAGGACTAGAAGTGTGTGCCACCACACTTTTAAAAAATGTTTAATTTTTGTAGAAACAAGGCCTTGATACTCAAACTCCTGGACTCAAGCGGTCTTCCTGTTTCAGCCTCCCAAAGTGCTGGAATTATAGGCATGAGCCATCCTGCCCGGCCTGCCACCCACGTTTTATTAGGGGAGGTGACAGAGGCTCCACAGAGCTCCATGACATTGGCAAAGCCACACACTGGTGTGGACTGGGGAGTCAGGAGGCACTGGAGGGACCACAAGCCTCAGCTCCCTGGTATTGTCCCCTACCTGTTGCCCCTCGGGCCCTCCAGAGAGGCTCTTGGGAAGCGGAATAGCCTGGGACTGGGCAGAGCCTGAGGACAGTGGGCAAGAGAGTTTCAAGCCAAAGGGCACAATAGTAGGCTGGATGCTGCAGAGAGTGCAGGAAGACCTGAAGGTCAGAGGTGTGAGGAGAACAGAGAGAGTAAGAACCAGCCGCCAGGAAATGCAGGGCAACTGCTGGCACCTTGGAGGCCAGCCCATGAAGGCTGCAGACCAGGGATTTATGAGGGTGCTGGTGTCTGGGACAATGTCATTTTTTTCAGGAACCTCAGCAGCCCGAGTCATGGGGTAAGAGAGGCATTAAAGGGCCACAGGGAAGACAGCTAAGGGTCCCCACCCCCATTTTTCAGATGAGATGACTGAGGCTTTACAAAGTAGATTTGGGTGCTCAGTCCTCTGCTTGCAGTCATTTCCAGCTTGGACTACAGCCTTGCCCCATGGGCATTTCCTGGGGCCGCTCTCCTGCCCAGACTTCAGAATAGGGATGGGCAGTGACAGGATCCAATCATAGAGAGTGGGCTGGTGGGCAAGACTGCAAGTCCAAAGTCCCTCTGATGGTCGGGGCAGTGTATAAGGTGACACCAGGGGGAAAGAGTAAGGCAGGGAAGGGCCAATTTTGACCAAAGGAGTCTGGGAGGGCTCCATTGAGGAGGTGGCATTTGAGGGCTAGGTTGAGGGTGGAGAAGGCATTCCAATCAAAGGCAGGAGAGGTTGTGCCAAGTCTGGGATTCTCATGTGTATGTACCAGTATGGCAGGATTTGGAAAGAAACATGTCTGTGCAGAGTGTTTCAGATTTAAGGGTAGATGTAAAAGTGATCAGTCCAGTACTAGCCAACAGAAATGGAATGGCAGACTCATGCGTAATTTTAAATGATCAAGAAGTCATATTAAAAAGGATAAAAAGAAGCAGACGGAATTAATTTTAATAATATATTTTATTTAGCCCAGTATACTCAAAATATTATTATCTCAACATAGAATCAATGTGAACAATTTTGACGACATGTTTTCCCTGTTTGGGGGTACTAAGTCTTTGAAACCTGATGTGTGTTTTACACTTATGGTACATCTCAATTTGGATGCTAACAGTTTGACAGTCACAATTAAATGTCGTCTTACCAAAACACTAAATAGGTTCTTAGCAAATATGGGAATCTTTTACACTGCTTCCGTTTTAAAATTTAGATTAAAATCGAATAAAATGGAAAATTTAGTTCTTCAGTTATACTAACTACATTTCCAGTGCTCAGTAGACATGTGAGGCTAGAGGCTACTGTTTTGGACAGCACAACTTTAATACAAGATCTTGGCATGCAGTAGGTGCTCAGTACATGCTCCTTGTTCGATTTGATTGGTCACATTCCTTTACAGGGTTCACAGTTAGTGAGGAGGGTGAGTGTGTGTGTGTGGGGGTCTCTGTTTTCCTCAGGCACCAGTGCTTCTGTGAAAGCTTCCACAGAAAACTCTGGGTCGAGTTCTGTAGCAAAGACAAACAAATTAGACCCTTGGATTGGCAAGGGCCCTTCCAGCCTAGAAATTGTGGGATTGTCCCCGAGATGCTTGCCTTCCAGGCCAGACCTGGGGACGAGGCCACTGTGTCCAAGTCTCAGAGGCCACAGTTAAGACTCCTGTGGCCTCTAGGGGCAGAGCCGTGACTGGTTAAAGGAAGCTACAGGGAGGCAGAGGAGAACTGAGTGCAATTTACTGCTTTCAGGCAACAGCCAGACTGGGCCAAGGTGGAAGCCTTATCATGGAAAGATAGTGAGCTCCCCGTCACCGGAGGTGTGAGTGGGGGCTGGACAATTGAGGGCCAGAAGAGTCAAGGTGGGCATTCTGGTTTGGGCTCCATGACTTTTGAGGCCTGTCCCAGCAAGTGATCCCACCCCCTGGTTTTTTCCCTCCCACTGCCTGACTCCGAGCCTGCCTTTTATGTGGACTTGACAGAGCAGGGGCCACATGTCATGCGTTTCTATCCCTAGCCCAGACCCTCGGCACAGGCCTGGTTCACAGAAAAGCTCGGGAGGCCTGGGGGATGACTCTGAGGGTCAGGCTGGGTGCTGCCCCTGCGTGAGATGCGGCCTCGCCTCTTGGTTGGTCTGAACTGACAGCTTTCCCAGAGGAGGCTGTGGCATCGCCTCAAGAATCCCACTGTGCTAGGAACAGAGCCTGAGGTGGTACCTCCCTCTCCGGAAGGCCCCAAAGAGGTGGCAGCAGGGCTGGACTTGGCAGAGCAGGCAGGGCTGTGAATAGCGGCCATGGGTGAAAGGGCAGCCTCAGACCTTCGGTTTCTCCCTGGGCCTTTGATCTCTGGTGAGGCCTCCTTCCGCCCTCTCCCCCATTCAGGTTCCCTCCTCCTCCCTTCATCCCCCCAGAGTTTGAAAGGCCCCAACACACCGAGGTCAGTGGAGTGCGAATCCCTTTCACCAGCTCAGAAAGCCGACCAGTCCAGCACCAGTGTGGACTGTGGGGGCCAGAGGCTTCTTTTGGGGCAGTCAGGGTACATTACGAATGGAAGTTCCGGCCTTCTGGGCTGTGGACTACCTTCTGCCCGAGGAGGGCACAGGAAGGGCAGCCAGCACCCAGACATGGCCTGTTCTTTTCAAAAGATGCCAAGTTCCATGAGACCCCCATGGGGAGGTTTAGGGGCTCCTGTTATGATTATTCCTCTTTTGGGGGGGGTTCTTGCCTTCTCTCTGTTTTTATGTCTCTCTCATGTCTTTTCTTCGGGGGTGCAGCTCATTCTGTGTGATCTGGCTTTGTTTATCCAACCTTCTTCTGTGTGCTTCTGTCTTCTGGTCTAGTCCTCTAGTTCTCACTAGCTTTCATTTTCTTACATCCTCTTTCTGTTTCTCTCTCTCCACGTCTTCCCCCCCCACACACACACACTCACTCACTCTGCCCTCTCTTGTATTCCCTCCTGCTCTTTCTTCCTCTCCTCCTCTCTCTCTTAGGCTGACAGCCACAGCTCAGCCCTGCCCAGCAGACCTCCATGGGAGCTGCAGTGGGAGGGAAGGGATTTCAGAAGCTCCATGCTGGGCCCCCAGGCCCCTCTGACCACAGGCAGTCCCTGGCCTTTCTTTCCTAGGACCCTTTTCCTTTCCTGGACACTTAGATCCTGTCAACTGCTCCTTGACTGGGGGTGAAAGCTGGAACAGGAACTGGGGAGACCCCTCTTCGACTCCTCAAAAGGAGTGGGCATGTGGAAAAGAATTCCTGAGGCAGGATTCAGAGGCAGCGCTGTGGCACTCCAATTCCACAGAACTCTGATCTTTGGAGAGCCCCAAGTGAGGCGATGAGCCAAGGTCACAGGCTCATGGGCCAGGAATGAAATGGTGGAGGACTTCTGTGGCGAAGTCTTGGGCAAGTTCCTTGATGTCTCTGAGCCTCCATTTTGTTATCTGGCACACAGTGGCGACATGAGCCTTGTGGGCTATTGTGAGGATGAAATGAAGTGACTCCGGCAGAGGGTTGAGCCCTAGGCCTGGGGGTGGTAAGTGCTGATGGCTCCTGAGCGAGTCTGAGGCTGGAGGAGGTCAGGCCAGTCACAGAATGAGGACAGTGGGCTCCAGCCACGGTTCTATTGGCAGCTGAAACGAGCTGGTCTGCCCACAGACTTCCTGTTTGAGCAGTCTACTGTGGTGGGCACGGAAGAAACTGACTGACTGTGGCTGGGAGCCCCGCGAGCATCAAGACTGAGCAACAGTGCCCCCAGGTGTCGGCTGTAAGATGAAGGGCCACTTGCTTTCCTTTCCCTCCTCTTCTTCCGGTCTCCTAGCCTCCTTCATGGAAGAAGAAAAGGGTCGAGCCTCAGTTTTCCATGAAGAGAGGTGCGGGGTGCGCAGCGTGGGAGAGGCCTCCAGGATGGAGGCAGAAGGCAGAACGCCGGGCCTGGCGGGGCTGGGCATCTGAGGGGTTGTTGGGGCCACTGCCTTGAACCTTGAGACTCCCTGTGGGAGCTGGAAGGGCCTTGGCGAACAGGTAGGACGTCCCACCCCTGTCATTATTTAGATGGGAAACAGACTCGGAGAAGAGACGCGGTCCAACTGGGTCACAGTAGACCCAGAAAACCTAGCGGAAGAGAATGGCTCCTCGGAAAACCCTTGGGATCCTACAGCCTCTTGATGTGACCAGTTGCAATTCTCCCCATTCCCCCCTTCTCACAGGTCCCTCTGCCATCTTCACTGTTGAAAGCCACCCGAAACCCAGCCCCATCAATCTTCCCACCTTGGGGTGGCTGACCTGTGAATCCCCCAGGGGTTAGCTCTGCAGAGAGGGAGGCATCCCCATCCTCCACAGTGGTTCGGGGGCCAGGAAGGAGGTTACTGCCATCTTGTCTTGGCTTCTGCTGGGATTACCCCAGGGCAGGTCCTTTCTCTGGCCCTCCATGAGGTGTGCCTGGATGTATGTAGAAGGGAGGGCCCTTCCCTGAGTTCTCTGTTAGTCTAGGCAGGGGCCAGATCCAAGGTTCTTGATTTGCCTTGTATTTACCCTGACTTTCAGTTTGCTACCAACATTTCAAAATCAGGAAATTTCATGTGTGAATGTCTGGCTTTTCTTGGGGAGAAAAGTCAGATCTGGCAACACTGGGTGTCTTTCCTCCATGGCTATAGTCGTCAGGGGCCACTGGGCCTGCAGTTCTCAGAGGATCCTCACCTGACTTGCTCAGGGCACTTGCGCTCTGGTTTTCTGGGCCCGAAGGCCTTTGAGTCTCTGGAGTCCTAGCATGAATTCTGAAGAAATGAGTTTGGTTCAGTCAGTCTGTGGTGGCTGAAGCGGATGAGCGACACATCCTGGAACGGGCCTAGGGTGTGTGTGTGTGTGTGTGTGTGTGTGTGTGTGTGTGTGTGTGTGTGTGATGTTTCTGGGAATGCGCAGTCATCAGACTCACAGCCCAAAGGTGGATGGGGTAGGAGAGGCAAGTACTTTGGGCAAGGCCCAGGAGCCACACTCCTCGGCAGGTCATTTACTCCGTACTCTGCACATGGAGTGGTCCGGGCACAGAGGGTGCAGGCTTTGCCCAAGGACGTGCACTGCCCGCTCTGGCTTTGCAGCCATGGGCACCCCACCTGAGACCTAGACAGATCATTCTTGGTAAAGCAGGGGGATCTGAGGCCAAGTGGCCAACTGCAGGGGCTTCGTGGGCCTTTCCCTAGTGCCCAGGGCCTGTCCCACGGGTGGGGGTCAGGTTTCGGTTCCTCCCGTCTCCTGGGTCCCTGAGTTTCACTTTGATTCAGCGAGTGAAAGCCCTTGCGAGAGCCAACACTACGAAGCCCCCGCCCTGCCTGTTTGCACACCTGCTTTGTCCCGGTCCCCTCCCCCTCCTCTCACCCCCAGCTCCCTTTCCCATGGGGCTGTGTGCTGGTGTTCTGGAGGTCATGGGAGAGGGAATGGCACAGGGTGGGGATCTCAGTTCAGGGAGCCAGTGGGGAGATGGAGTCTCGTCCGTGGTGGGCAGCCCCCTGCCAAGGCAGCCTGGGACTCAAGGTGAAATGGACTTGGCTTTCTTCCCCACCTGCATGCCCTGCTTCCCTGTGGGGCAGAGAATCCCACCGTCCTTTCTCTTTGGCTTTGGAATATAGTTTAATCCCTGGCTGCAGAGTCTATGGTTCAGGGACTTTATATAGACTTCAAGATTCCAGAAACTAAGAGGTAGGAGAGGACTCTGGGAGGTGGGAGCTGGGAGCTCTGGGCCCCAGCCCTAACTCTGTGGCTGACTTGCTGCGGACTTTGGGGGGAATCCTCTGCCTGATCCTTAGTTTTCTCATCTGAAATATGAGTTCAAGGAATTGCTAAGGTTGTTTCTGGCACCACAATTCTGAGTGTCTCCCAGTTCCATTTCGAGTCCTCTTGGTATTATTCTAGACCAGCAGTTTTCAAACTTTTGGTCTTGGGGTCCCTTTAAACTCTTTTTTTTTTTTTTTTT
>CAUYQG010015948.1:0-21174 GCA_963574415.1 Tarsius wallacei
ATCTCATCAACAAGGGTACCTGCATAATGAACATTTGTATACCTAATCCTGAATTGTACCCCACATCTTTAAAATAAAAATTATTTTAATGTGGTACATATACGCAATGGAATATTACACAGCCATAAAGAAACAAAGAACTGAGTACCACAAGTTCTCACTCATAAGCGGACCTTGAAAGATTATCATAAAACTATAAGAAAGGGATTGGCAATAGTGGGAAACTGCTGGGGAGGGCACTCCTCATCAACAATGGTACCTGCTTAATGACCATTTGTATACCTAACCCTGAATTGTACTCCACGTCCTTAAAATTTTTTTAAATGTTTTTTAAAAAGAAGCTAAGTTTGAATAATATACATGATTACAAATGTACAAATTCATTATTTTTTTTGGCTCACATATCAAACTGGCCTTAAGAATGATGGATTTTTTTTTTTTCCTAATCATACACTTTTTGCCTCGTATGAGTATTTTTGGTCATTGTATTTGGAAATCAAGACTGATGATACTCCACACATCAAGAGAATTTGATAAAAGTTTATTACTCAAACAGAGACTACTGGAGAGAACAGAGGGGGCCCAAACAGATGCAAGCTGGTTGGGCAAAACAGAGTGTGCTGAGTCTTCTTAGTGACTAGATGGTGGGGCTGAGGAAAAATTCCCACTCACGTGGACTGGAGATTTGAGAGGCTTAAATTTCCCGCAGGTGTCAAATAAGTAGTGTAGGATGGCTTTTCTTAATCATCCTATATAGATGCGAGCCACAGCTGAAAGGGAAGACAAGGCTTAAAAAGAAGTCAGCACCAACTTCACAAATGAGGTCAGGCTCTTTATTACAATGGGAATATTCTAGTGATAAAAATTTTAATTACATTCACGTAAATACAAAATGCTTATATTAAGGGCATGCTATATACACATTACAAAGCTGTATGCTGCTGCACAGAGTATAAGCAAGCAAAAGAACAAATTTCTGTCCCTGAATTAATTTATATTCTTATGATAGAAATGAGACAGAAGAGTTTAAAAAATGCTGCAGTTGGCATAAGTAGTGTAAGTGTCCAGTAAAAGGGGAGGTGACTGTTTCTCAGGTACTCACATGTTATAGCTTTATAATTTAGTTTATGAGTTAGTAGAACATGTGCCTTCTCATTTTTCTTCATTTTAAATAATTAGAGGTTAATTATGAAATGTTTTTTCTCCCATATTATCAGAACTCTCATGCCATTGTTATTTATATGGATTTTGTAGCTTACTTTTTAAAGAATTATAGTTTTAAAAATATTGAGTTTTTCCATTTATAGACATGGAATCTCCCAATATAGTCAGCTTTTTATAACCCTCATCAAAGATTTACAGTGTTCTTCATAAAAATTTCCATACCTAAAATTGTATAGGGTCTGTGTGCATGTGTGTGTGTGTGTGTGTGTGTGTGTGTGCGCGCGCACTATCATGAATGAGATATATTCTATTATATTTCTAAACTAGTTATTGTAGGTATATATTGAATATGTTAATGTTCAATATATTTTGTGACTAACTTGATCAACTTTTGAAATTTGTTTACTGGTTCTCATTTCTTTCTTTGTAGATTATTCTCTTGTGTTTTTCAAGTAGAAATTGATATCACAGGCAAACAAAATTAATGCTATCACTTCAATTCTAATGTTTTGTGTCTTGACATAAACATAAAAAAGCAGCATAGAAATACCACATATATTATACTTCTAAATATATGAAAGGTATTTTTGAAGAGAAAATTTTTGAAAAAATAGAATAGAGAATTTTATATTTTTGTTTTACTATAGTATTTACTTAATTTTTTAAAATTTTTATCAGTAACTTGTGAAATTTTAGAATAGCAAAGTACAAAAAAATTAATGTAATCTATTTTCCCCATTTTTAAGCAGGAGCAAACTGAATCCCAGAAAAATTAAATTAATTAGTAAGCATTATACAGAGAATTAATTTTAAATACCAAGATTTTTGGCTTCTAATGATGTGTTTTGTGTGCCAGACCACTACCCTTTTTACTGTTCATGACAATAGTTTTTATTCATTCATGTCAAAATCTCTTGACTAAAAGCATGCAAATCAAGAAATCATAGGAATAAACACCATGTATTCCTATTATATAAACCCAGTAACAGACAGCAGACACTCTCACTATTGTCCTGTTCGTGTACCCTTCACGACATATCTTTCCTTTAATAATTTACCTTTTCTAGTTTAAAAAATTATATAAACCATACCACAACTTAGTTTTAACATGGCTTTTTTTTTTTTTGCAATCTTTAGTTTATTATGAGAGCCTACGTTTAATTGATATATATGTATATATTGGGGGACAGGAGTTTTCTTTATTGTGTAATTTAATTTGTTAATTTTATATAGCCTAGAGCAAGCTTTCAAACATTTAGAACTAACTAAATAAAAATCAATACAAGTTGAACTGCCCTGGAAAAGAGTAGAAGAGGATTTCCACAGATAGACTCTCACCGAAATCATTTCTTAAAACCACAGTTTGAAAACTACTCTCTTGGGACTTTTAGAAATTAATTTAACCAGTGCATATCTACCTTCTTTCTTACAGATAGTGGGATAGTGTCATGCCCATGTAACATAAACAGCCCGTTGTTATCTACATGGCAATCGTTTTTCATTTTTTTCTTAGTGTTAATACTCTTAATGATGAAACAATTTCCAAGAGTGTACTTTATTCATTCATTTATTAATCACTCTTTCAACCAGTGTTTATCAAATGTTTATATTGTGGAACATATGGTGTAAACTCAATTATGGGATTATCCAAAAGATAAATTTAGAGCTTAGAAGTGAATATTGACTAAACATACAAAATGCCGTCCTCTAAGACCAGAGACAAAAACAGTCCCCAAATGTGATAAATATAGGATTCTGCAAATTCTTAGAGAAGACTTTAAATGTTCTGTGGTACAAACTCAGATACCTACTTCACAGCCAAGGTACACAGTGAGCCTCTGTTCAGGAATTATCCTGTTCAGGAATTTCTCCACCCTCTTTTTGCGAGCAACATGAATCCAAAACTAAAAAGGTCTAAGTTCCTTCCTTCAATTTGGGACAACTCTGAAGCATTATCTACTAATTGGCCCATTGGCTCACCTGAGCTGATGAAGTGTTTGAATCACAGTTTCACCTCTCAGTCTGTCCAACCTCTCTTCCCTCATTCCCTTGCATATGCTTTCTCAGGAACCTTCAAGTAAACCTCCTGCATACAAGCAAATCTCCATCTCCAACCTGTTTCCTGGGGAACCTGGCTTAGAAAATAGATTAGAAATATTTGCATGGAACTGATAGAATTTTAATGGAAACTAGAGAACTGGCAGTCCTAGGATATATAAAGCTATAGGAGGAAGATATTTCAGGTGGTGGAGTGCTGTAGCTGACATATCTACTTGAATAAATCATGTGTACAATGACAAAGTTGACTAATTTACCAGAGTGCACAGAACACATAAAATTGTTTGGACTAGAAAGTGATTGAGAGAAAAAAACATTCTTTTGTCAGTAAATGAAAGGCACCAAAGAAACTTTGAATTAAATGAGAACTGATTTTAGACTAATACCTTTACCTCTTTTAATTTAAAAAGCTAAGAAAAATGAAAAATGTTACATTTAAGAATTGGTGATTACACAAAAAACCACTGATCCTTTTTTAAATGTATTCTACATGAGTAAGCCAACTAGGATTTGATAGATCCAGTTTTTCACATTGGCTTAATTGATCAATTTTTGTTAAGTTCTTGTCATAATTATTTTCAATTCTGAATGTGAGAAAATAGAAAATATCAGTTTGTGGAATGTTTCAAATCTTTAAGTACCAATATATTTTCTCATGTTGATGTATGTTGATCCATATTGATGTGTAATAGAGTTATCTTGATATATATTGATATCTGAAAGAGTATTTTGAAATGGCAAAATTATTTAAATTATACCAATTCTTATGTGGCAATTTATTCATTCAGCAAATGTTTATTGAATACTACCATATGTGATATCTCAGATCACAGAATAAGAAAGGAAAATGGAAATATCAAAAATAATTACAAGTGTGATTTGTTCTGAAAAAGGGGAAACACCAACTGTTCTAGAAATATGTGATTGAGGGCCTGCTTAGGCTTAAGAGGGACAGACAAGTGGAAATCTTTAGGATGAGTAGGCATTAGCTAAGAAAGGAAAAGAAAGTGTATTCCAGGAATGGGGAAGGAAGACTATTTCATGCAAGGGAAGTAGAATGTTTCTAGGCTTGGAGGAAAGAGAGTTGGCACATTTAAGCATCTGAAATAAGCCCAGGGTGTCCAGAACAAAGAGGGAATAAAGATATTAGTTAAGAGAGCGAGAAAGATCATGAATGGTTTTGATAAACTATGCTAACGTTTCTAAAATTTATTTGAGGGGCAAGGTGACACGGAACTATTTTCATAGGGTGGTAACATGTCAGATTATCTTGTGGCTGCCAAGTAGAGAGAATCTATGCTGTAGCTGCCACTGGATGGACTGATCAGATGAAAGAACACTAATTAAGAGGCTAATGCTCCCTTAGAGGAGGCCTCGGTAGGGAGTGGGCCATGGATGGATAGAAGTAGATATCTTTGGGAGATACTTATGAGACTGAAATAAAATTTGGTGACTTAATACAAGTGTGTGAGAAAGAAGAGGAAAATAATTATTCCTAGGTTAACAACTTAGACAAAATTACCTCTAGTAAGTTGTTTTATTTGGTTTTGTGGATTTTTACAAATTTTGCATACTTAGAAAAATGAAAACATATTCCTTTGCTTTTTGTATAAAGCAGTATATATCATTTAGAATTGACAGATCTGCAGGACAGATTTTAGGAAAACATAATCTGATTTACCACAAACAGTATTGACTTAAAATATAAGTTAGACTTTTTACAAAAATGTGTGCAAATAAACTTTTTACCACAGGAAGATTTTAAAAATGACATTCAAACCCTTGGAATAGGCCTCTTGCTGATTCACCAGTGGACATTCCAGCTTCAGATCATTTGAATCCTAAAGTGGGTGAAGTAGAATAGATTTAATTTAACTCCGTGCAACACACATGTTTGAGCAATCCACTATGATACATATGTTATATTGGCACATGGTTTACAGAGTCGAAAGGAAACAAATATGAGGCATGAGATGAAGGTGTCAGTTTGGGCTCCTCAAATAACTAGTTGTCTAAGCCTAGTTACTCTTTTTTTTTTTTTTTTTTGAGTTGGCGTCTCACTCCGTCGCCCAGACTGGAGTGCAGTGGCCGCTCCCGGCCACCGAAGCCTCGACCTGCTGGGCTGCGGCGATCCTTCCGCCTCAGCCTTCCGAGTAGTCGGAACTACAGGCGTGCACTACCACGCCCGGCTAATTTTTTTTGATTTATTGTAGAGATGAGGTTTCGCCTGCCCAGGCGGGTCTCGAACCCGCGGGCTCAGGCAATCCACTCACCTCAGCCTCCCAAGGCGCGGGATTACACCAAACATTTTTTATTTAGCCTAATTCTTAGTCTTTAAAAGGACTGCCCTTTGTTCAAAGTTACTTTCACAAGAAGGCTGATTGAATTAACTAAAGCAGGGAGAACAAAGATCAGAGGAACTCTTCAAGCTTCTTTGAAATCTAACCTAATTTAAAGCAGTAAATTGTAGGGAAGGTCATATTCATAGAGATAGAAAGTAGAATGATAAAAGTGGGAGTTACTGTTCAATGGACATGGAGTTTCAGTTTGGGAAGATGAAAACGTTCTGGAGACGGATGGTGGTGACAGTTGCCCAACAGTGTGAATATACTGAGTGCCACTGAACTGTACACTTAAAAACGATTTACCATAATAAAAAATGTAAGGAAGATGTTTTCCCCTTACCTAAGTCTCTACATACTTTGAAGACTAACCCGAACTTAAGGCAGTAATATGTAAGGAATGTGTTCTTATTAAAATATGTAAATAGAAGCAATTGACTTTGTTCTTCTGTGTGAAGCCATCAGGCCAGTATGCAGGTGGAGTCGTTGCAGGAACAGCTGAACGTGGTCTCCAGGCAGAGGGATGAGACCACATTGCAGCTCTCTGCCTCTCAGGAACAGGTGAAGCAGTATGCGCTGTCACTGGCCAACCTGCAGATGGTCCTGGAGCACTTCCAACAAGGTGAGTCTGTGCTCACTCTCTCAGTGGAACATTGTATCTGTTGGCAGTTTTGCCTTATTTGAGTGCTATTTTAGAGCAGGCATGGAGAATCATTGAAGGGTTGTCCACTTGTAAGGGGAAAGGTTAATTTAGGCTCTTTTTCCAATTAGAATGAGAACCATAAACTGTATTTAGTAATTATTAAACATTGGCTTTAGTGTCATATTACCAGTTAAGGTGAGAATTAAAGAACTTTAAGGGAAGATGACCAAGTAATAAAGAGGGGGTGCAAAGGAGGGCTACACGCACACGCCCAGGATGGTGGGTTCCAAGTACTGATTGAGGCTGAGCTACTTAGACCGTTGGTCATTAGGCTTTACTGTCCTTGGAGACATTGACTGACTTGTTCTCGGCTACTTGTCTATGCTTGGAGGTAACTACGTTTTCTAGCACAAATGGAAGACACTTTTAGGAGACACAATAGTGGTAACCAGAGCAGTTTTACCCTGAGGACCAGGCACGCCTATTCCCATTCTACCTCCTGTCCTTAGAGCTGCCCACGCTGGGTCATCCGTCCATCCACGTGTCACTCATGCATGAGTAACTTAACAGTCAATTCCCTGCTGATGGGGAGGTGATGAGGGGACATAATAGGGGCTTATAGTTTTGTGCCTAGGCAAAACTTTAAATTTGTATTTCTGTGTCTTTCAGGAGTGAAGTTTTGAATTTTAAATATAAGAAATCTCTAGGTCTGTTTAACAATATGATAGAATTACTAGATGGGGCATATATACAAAGTAGTGTGGCACTGAGGTGGTGGAGAAAGCATGTCCAGAGACGAAGCATTTGAATGGAGGAAAAAAGGGTCTAAGCAAAGGAAGCTGAGCTTACTGCACCAGGGCCACTTAACATATCACTAAAGCATGTGTACTTGTCTTGTTGAGACATTTGGTTTTGTTGGGTTATTAATATTTCAGAGGGTTTAAAATTCCAGTTTTATTATGTAATTGCAAAATGTAACTTTCTTTTTTCTTTAGAGGAAAAAGCTATGTATTCTGCTGAACTAGAAAAGCAAAAACAGCATATCAGTGAGTGGAAGAAAAAGACAGAACATTTGGAAGGAAAAGTGATATCATTACAGGTAGGTCAAAGCGGTTTCCTCTTGTAGTTTTTATTATTTATGAAAGAGTTGCTTTTGTGCAGACTTTAGCTTGGAAATAATCTCCTAAAACGTTCATTTAGTGAGTATGTTGTGCGTGGCTACTCTGTGTTTGGCTATTTCTTGGAGGCTAATAGTGAACACTGTACTCAGGACTTCTCTCAGATGACAGAGTAGACATAGCAAATGCAAGATGGTGGGACATTTACACTCTTACATGGGTATTTTAGAGATCCCCCCAGAAAAATTACTTATTCAACTTTAAAATTTTCTCTTTTCAACAAAATAGGTTGAGCACTCTTTCATGTGGATTAAAATACTGTATCTCAATCTCATTAAATCTTTTTATTTTGTTGCATCACCCTTTGAAATAATTTTTACTTTTTTTAAAATCAAGAGACTAGTTTTATTCTGAATCATGTGCCATTGGTATAAATAAAAGTCCTGAGCCTTTCTTTTTCTTTTTATTTTTTTAGTAATTGTCTGAAATTTCTGTGACCTTGCTCTGGATGGAGCAGGGCAAGGCCTCAAACCATTTCAAAACGATTCTGGTGGGCACTATGAGAATGCACAGTCCACACAGACCCACACACACGGGCCTGCTAAGATTCTGCTTTATTGCCATGCTGTATTTCATACATGCAAAAAGTATACATAAGGTACAAATAAAAAACCCCTATGAAGAGATATGACACCACAGTGACTTGTTTTAGATTTAGGAAAAACTTTTCCTAAGTCATAAGTAGGTTCTGTGGATAGCTGGTGCAACATAATGAAATTTATTTACTGGCGGTGGTGGTGGTGACTGTGCTCTTCAGGAACATTCAGTTTCCAAGTATGTGAGGACATATTTCCTATAGTTTTAACATTTTTATTAAACAGTAAGCGGCAGCACAATACTCTAGGTAATAGGTATGAAATACAAGAATAGCAATGCAGCACAAATACCCACACACTCACTACTTGCTGTGAGAAGGAGCAGACATTCTTAGGAGTTCCTCAGGCCCCCACATCTCAGACCCTACTTGGTTAGGACCACCCCATTCTTAGGAGCTCCTCAGGATCCTCCACACTTCAACCCCCACATATCAGACCCCACTCAGGTGAGAAGGAGCATTTTGTTCCTAGGAGTTGCTCAAGTCCCCACATCTCAGTCCCCACTTGGTGAGAAGGAGTACCCCGTTTCTAGGAGTTCCTCAGGCCCCCACATACCAGACCCCACTCAGGTAAGAAGGAGCATCCCGTTTCTAGAAGTTCCTCAGGCCCCTACATCTCAGTCCCCACCTGTTGAGAAGGAGCACCCCGTTCCTAAGAATTCCTCAGGCCCCTACATCTCAGCCCCCACCCAGCTGAGAAGGAGCATCACTACCAGGATAAGGGGGATGAATCCATTTGTGAGGGTGACGCCCTGTGACCCAGACACCTCCCATCAGGTCCCACTGCTTTTGTGGGCATTGAGTTACAGCATCTGAAATTTGGGGCATTCGTTCAAGCCATAGCAGAAGGGTATCTTGTGGTTTTGATTTGCATTTCTCTGGTTACAATGAGATCAAGTATCTTTTAATATGTTTATTGATCATTCATGCTTACTTTCTTATCAACTCATAATTTAAAGAGATATATTTTATCTAATACTTCTAGTTCTTTCTGGTAGACCCCAAGTATCAAGTCTGTGAAACTGCAGGAATAGAAGTCCAGAACTTTGTTTGGTTGGTTTTTTTGTTTGTTTGTTTGTTTTTGAGTTGGAGTCTCACTCTGTCACCCAGGCAGGAGGGCAGTGGCACGTTCCTGACCACTGTAGCCTCGACCTGCTGGGCTCAGGCCATCCTTCCACCTCAGCCTTCCAAGTAGCTGGAACTACAGGCACATGCCACCATACCCAGCTAATTTTTGATTTATTGTAAAGATGAGGTCTCGCCAAGTTGCCTAGGCTGGTCTGGAACCTGCAGTCTCAGGCAATCCTCTCACCTCTACCTCCCAAAGTGTTGGGATTACAGGCGTGAGCCACCATGCCCTGCCTTGTTTGTTTGTTTTTAAAACAAGGTCTCTCTGTGTTTTCCAGACTGGAGTGCAGTGGCCATTCATAGGCACAATCATAGTGCACCGCTGCCTTGAGCTCCTGGGCTCAAGTGATCCTCCCACCTCAGCTTGCTGAGTAGCTGGGACTACACGCATGAGCCATGATACCCAGCCAGATCTTTTTAAACTTATTTTATTTTTAAAAATTTAAAACATAATATACATTTAAAAAAACAACAAAATAAGTCAGAAGAAACTAAGAGATAAAGATAAAAGCTGAACTTTATGAAATAAAAACAAATGGTAGAAAGTATAATGAAATATAAGTGTTGATTTTTTTTTGTTTGTTTTTGTTTTTTTTTTTAGTTGGAGTCTCACTCCGTCACCCAGACTGGAGTGCAGTGGCCGCTCCCGGCCACCGCAGCCTCGACCTGCTGGGCTCCGGTGATCCTTCCGCTTCAGCCTTCCAAGTAGCTGGAACTACAGGCGCGTGCTACCACGTCTGGCTATTTTTTTGATTTATTGTAGAGATGAGGTCTCGCCAAGTTGCCCAGGCGGGTCTTGAGCCCGCGGGCTCAGGCAATCCACTCACCTCGGCCTCCCAAGGCGCGGGATTACAGGCTGAGCCACCGAGCCTGGCTACGTGTTGATTTTCGAAAGTGTCTTAGCTTAGTTTTAAGCTTTAAGAATTTCATAAGTATAAATGCTCTGAGGTTCAAAAATTACTTGAAAGTTTATTTAAATTTTCTTTATACTAAATTTAGTTTTATGGATTTAGAATAATAAATATTTTATTTACATTTTTAAAATTCAGTCCCTCCATATCAGTCAGGGTTCAGCCCCTAAGAAGCAGAACCAGTAGGGTGTGTATGTGTTGTCAGATCTTTCCATGGGATGCATGTGGATCTTCACACATGTAGATATTATAGGGAATTGACTCCATGATTGCGGGGCCAGCTGAGCAAGCCTGAGCTTTGTAGGCCTGGCTGTCAAGATGGGAAGTCCATGGCCAGCACAGAGGCTCATACCTGTCATCCCAGCAATTTGGGAATCCAAGGCAAGAGGATTACCTGAGCCCAGGGGTTTGAGAGCAGAGTGCGCAACTTGGCAAGGGCTTGACTTCACAATAAATCAAAAAATTAACCTGGCATTGTCATACATGCCTGTAGTTCTAGCTACTTGGAAGGCTAAGATAGAAGGCTCACCTGAGCCCAGCAGGTCAAGGCAGCGGTAGCTGTGATTGTGCCCCTGCACTCTAGCCGGGGGTGACAGAGTGAGACTTCAACTCAAAGAAAGGCCAGGCGCGGTGGCTCATGCCTGTAATCCCAGCACTTTAGGAGGTGGAGGTGAGAGGAATACCTGAGCCTACCGGTTCAAGACCAGCCTGGGCAATTTGGGCAAGACCTTGTCTCTACAATAAATAAAAAAATTAGCCGGGTATGATGGCACACACCTGTAGTTCCAGCTCCTTGGAAGGCTGAAGTGGAAGGATTGCCTGAACCCAACAGGCTGAGGCTGTGGTGGCCATGAGTGTGCCACTGCACTCCAGTCTGGGTGACAGAGTGAGACTTTGACTCAAAAAAAAAGAAGATGGGAAGACCACATCAGAGGCGGGCTAAACACAGGCAGGGCCACAGCAGTTGTCCACAGGCCGTCACAAGAACAAAGCCACCGGCATGACAGAACTGCACAGGCACAGGTAGTAGCTGCTGTCCAGAGAAGGGGCATATTCTCTCTTCTGTGGGGCCTGAATCCTACTTCTAAGAACCTTGAACTGGTTCAGTCAGGCTTGCCCAGATTATCCAGGACAATGTGCCTTTTTTACATTCAATTGATTAAGGACTTTGATTGCATTTGCAAAATATCTTTACAGCAATATCTAGATTACATTTGACTGAATAACTGGCAACAGTAGCCCATCCAAGATGATATATTGGAAATGTATCATACTGATTAAAGACAGTAAAACTTGATCTGAAATTTACATGAGTAGATATTCGAGAATAGCCAAAAAAATATGAGAAAGAACAATGGGGAGAGACTTGCCTCCTAGATATCAAAATAGAGCCAGAAATCAACATGATATTGACTAGATTATGGAACAGAAGAATCCAGAAATAGAGCCCAGGGCATATTTAAGAATTTGAAGCTAAACCCTAACCCAAACTAACTTTAATTTAGTGAGAAAAAGGATAAATGATATAATAAATGATATTGGCAGAACTGTCATAAGGAAGAAAAAATTGGACTCCATCTTACACCATATACAAAAATAAATTCCAGTTGAATCAAAGCACAGATTCTCAACTGGAAATGGTACTGAATATCTGGGGATGGATTTGGTTGTTGCAGTCACTAGATGGCTCTTCTGGTATTTAATGGGCCAGGAATGTGCCTAAAGCACTCCCATTGAGAAATACTGTATCAAGATAAAAAACAATATCTTGAAATCTAGCAAACTGCATGTACATTCTAGGGACATGAAGAATTCCTCCTAACCAAGACTAAAACTCAAGGAGCTGCAAAAGCAAAGTAGAACGTGTTTGACTATATGCAATTTAAAATTGTTTACATGACAAAAGATGATAGAGTCAGTAGACAGATGCAGATCTGGCAAACTGTTTGTATAGCACAGGCAAAAAAGGGTTCATATTTAATACACAAGGTGCTCTTAGGAGTTTACAAGAGAAAGATAGCTCAAGGGGAGTATGGACAACGTCTGCAAAGAGGTCTTCACAGAAGGGTAAATCCAACTTGCCCTGTAAGCATGAAAAAGAATACCCAAAATCACTAGTAAAAAGTAGAGAAAATAAAATTTAAAGTGACAGATCATAATGAAACATTGTATTATTTATTAGAATTGCAAAAGTTAAAAAGAGAAGAACATTTATTACTGTATTTCTTGACTTTCTGTGTCTTGTTTTTTTGTCTTCATATTGTCACTTTGTCACCTCTGTCACTGTGTTGTGTTTCAGGGGCATCTGCTCTTTAGTGAGCTCCCCTGAAGGAGGCCGGGTTGTTGTGAGATAATGTGGGTTCCATCTTTGACAGTAATCAGCTGGACGTACTTGCCCAAGGTCATGGGGTGCAGCCTCCCCCATGGAAGCATGAAGGATCTGAGGTGTCTCCAGCCCTGTCGTGTGCCACTTGTGCACACAGCTTCCTAACACACTGTCCTCTCTCAGGAGCGTTTGGAGGAAGCAGATGCTGCATTGGATTCAGCATCCAGACTCACAGAACAGCTGGATCTGAAAGAAGAACAAATCGAAGAACTTAAAAAGCAAAGTAGGTTTCTTCCTTCTTTTTCCTCCCTGCAGTCCTAAGCCTTAACTAGCATCATCTTCTGAGACCAGCTTCATGGTGTGTGACTTGCTTTCTGTCTCCGTGGCTGATCTGCTTCTGTTTGAGTCTGGTCCTTGGGAAACCAGAGTCACTAAGCAAGCATGGCTGTCCAGTTTCCTGGATGCCAAGACACTGCTGCTGTGCTGGTAGCCGCCCTGTGGACCATCAAGGAGGCTCATTGGATTGATCTGACTCGTTATGATCATGGCTTCTTCCTGATGCGCCCATGTGTACATCTATCATGCCATCTATCCGTGAGAGAGGGCAGGATTCTTAAGTAGAAGAGTAGTTTTGTAGAATGAATGTCTGGGTAAATCTAGATTTTGATTATTATACATGGTGTTTTGCACACAGGCACATTATGTATTTTTTAGTGCTTGTCTGGTGTCTCGTTCCCCATCAGTTTGCTTAGGTGAGTCGTGTGCTTAGGATTATCGCTTGGGCCTCAGATTATCAGATGGTTGGTAGTGCTTTGTTAAATCTTAATAGCTGACGAAGATGACAAGTCTTTACTGAATCTTTGACTTGGGTGTAACCAGGAGAGTGAAGCTGTTATAGTGCTACATTTAGTTGAAGGCTGGTGATGGAGCCTAGAAATGCAGCCATGTCAGATGTCTAGGCTGGGCACAGCAGGACAAGTTGTGGAATTAAGGGATTAAATGCTCACCACCCATACAAGACAGAAATTGGAGGCGGTGGCAGAGCAGAGACCTGTCAAACAACAGGACAGTGGCTGGACACTGCAGAGGCAGGCAGGCCAGCATCCCTGGAGCTTGGCCACCAGAGGGCAGCCTGTGTGAATGACCCAGTCCTGCAGGGACAGAATGTGGGAGCTTCTAGAAACACAGAAAACAGCAAGGTACATGTGAGGTGATTGTCCTCAGGATGTCTTGATTTAAGGCAGATCATTGCCCAACTAAAGTCCTCTGCCTTGTGAGACATGGTCAGCCAGAGCAGCTGGGAAGCCTGCTGTAGGAGCGGGCCTGGAAGTGGGCAACCAGGAAACAGTTACTCATCGAGTGTCTGTATGGACATTGGATTGACACGTGTGTGTTACTGCACCATCTCCTCATTTTCTTTTCATAAGCAGCTCCAAAACAGGTGCTGTTCATTCTGCTTTATCAGTCACAGAAACTGAGATTCAAACTGTGATCTCTTTACCCATCACCAAAGTGCATGGTTTTTCCATGTTACTGTTTTCCAGTCAGGAAAATGGGGTTTATAGTCTGACTTGTATTTTGTAATAAATATCTCCATGTACCTTGAAGATAAGGTTGTATCTTCTGTGTTGTGCCCCAAGTGTTGAAGTGATTGCCTTGATTAAGAGGCAGTGTTTGCTGGGAAACAATCTCGTTGGATTGAAGTCCAGTCAGGTGTAGCACCTGGAAGACACATGGGCAATGCGTGGAGACATCCTGGCACTGCTGAGTCTGCCGAGAGCTGACTCAGGACAGGGCTAGATTCAGGGTGGCGACAGGGCAGGGTTAGGAACAACTTCATGCTGTATGTCATGCTGCTGTGGCACCTGAGGCCACGTCCCCTTAGGCTTCTGCTGGACATTCCCAGTGGTGATGGCATGATGAGTTGTATGACTCACCATAGTGGACCAATATTTGCAGAGTCCTTGAATCCAAAATCCCTACTCTGAAATCCAGAATGCTCCAAAGTCCAAAACTTTCTGAGTGCCAACATGACATTCAAGGGAAATGCTTATTGAATTAGTTTGGACTTGTGATTTTCAGATTAGTAAGTACTATAATGCAAATTAGTATGATGCAAATATTCCCCAAATCTGGAAAAATCCAAAGTTTAAAACATGTCTGGTCCCGAACATTTTGGATAGAGGTTCCTCAACCTGTATTTGGTACTTGTTCAGGCATTGATTTAAACCCCCACTAGTAGAATAATATTTATTTTCAGATTTCCTAGATCGTATCTGGTAAGGCTTAGGTGGTCAAGGCTGCCATTCACGTGGCAAAGGACAGTATTCATTGTAAATGTACGGGACCTTTGGGCAATCTTTGGGCTCACGTTGTAGCGTCATTTTAGCTATGGAAAAAGCTCTGTGCTTGTGCAACGGTGTTTGAGAGGGCCGGCGGGAGGCCAGTGTTGCCCAGACATTTGGGGGGGTGGGGGGAGTAAAGAGACGCTGGGTTCTGTTCTGTTTTGAAATCATTCTTGCCAGTTACAGCTCTGCTCGACAATCTGTTTTCTTACATTACCTAAGTGCTCAGTATCGCTTTCATATCTAAACAAAAATACGATTTTATCTTCTCAGAGCTGCACTCTTGATTCAGTAATGTAAGCAAAATTTGGATGGGCCTGCTTGTTTCAAAAGAATCACTGTGTATTTTCTTTCATAGATCATTAAGTACTTTAAATGTTGATTGATGTTGTAATACTGTACTTTATTTTTAACACAAAACTTGGCCAGACAGCAAAAATATTTGCCAGGAGAAACAATTTTGAAAAAGACAGATTGGCTTTTGTTGCAAGAAAGTACATGGAGACTTGAATTGTAGAGGGCAAGAATTGTTTTATTTCTAAGCATCTGTAGACTATTGATGAGTTGATATGCCGTTTCAACATTTAAACAATATTGGGAAACTCACTTTAAAAAGTGGCATTTTTATTCAGAATGGTTGATTATGTCATTGCTACCAGAAAGGAGACAGTTTGGTCTGGTCTCACATCTGAAGAGAGCTTTTGCACATAATACCCGTGTTGGCACATAATACCCATGTTAAAACTGGGATGTTGGTCATTGGGGTCATTTCTTAGAGCACGTACATGCAGCTATGGCTATGAATTCAGGATATTGACAGGCCTTGTGTGAATTTGTGAAAGTACATGCTTATCAGGGTTAAGTGTGGAACAAGCACCAGTTGCTCTGCTTCCTGTGAGGCATGTGTGAGATACTAGACAGGACCCCTTTCAAGGAGCTGAGCTGAGGAAATGCCACAATTAGCAATTTAAGACAGTGGTCCACAGGGTGATGGTGACACAGGGCCTGCTGCGTGCCCGCAAAATCCTGTTCAGGATCAGGCAAAATTCCATGGTGGAAAGAACTGGGTGAGGGCCTGAAACCAGTAGCAGGACACTGTGTGGGGGTCCAGGTCTCTCTCTCTCCCCTCCCCCACACCCGTTGCCCATTCCCTGGGAAAGTAGTAATGGCAAGAAATCCTAAGATCCTTTGAGAACTGTAGTTGAACAGACAATGTTGGCTGGTAAAATAATCACTGATATCCTTCCTTTTAGAAATTATCCTTTCAGCATTTTACCTGGAAGTGTTCTTTTTCAATATAGTTCCAGAGATTAACTCACATGCTACTCTGCACGCAGACTCAGTACACAGTCTATGACTCAGGACAGAGTCTCTCGTGAACTCCTCTTAGTTGACAGAAGTTCAGAGTGTCCATGGAATGGTCACTCAGAGAAAGTGCGCATCTGTGAGATCCTAGGCTACAGCTGAGCGTTAGGGATTGTTCCATTGCTGTCCTCATGGCCAAACTTGACGTTTTCCTTCTTTCACTTCCTGTTTTCTCCTGTCATCCTTGAGATGAATCCTACCTAAATGAAAATGCCTGGATACACAGAAATAGCACAAGCCCGTTCTCGTTTTGATAACCATGATTCACAAGGGGGTGCATTCATGGTGTGCAAAGAAACTCAAGTCTTCCTCAGTAGTGCAGACTTAGTTCTGGTGCTGGCAGCTCTCTTGGTCTGTATCTTAGACTTGTGTCTTAAGGGGCCCCATAGCTGATTTTTTTAAAAGAGAAAATTTAGTGACTGCTTTTGAAAGTCTTCTGTGAGTTGAGAATGGAAAATTTCCTTAGAGTATTTTTTAAAAAGAAAATCTAGAAGAATGTATAAAAGAAGTCCCAGTAAAACATAAGGTAATACGAAGCATAAAAACTTCTTGTAAAACTGCAGATATAAAAGAAGTTTAAAATGTTTTTCATGGAACTACCTTTATGATGCTGGATGGTAGAGTTTTTCTTTTAAATAAAGACATTTCCTTTTCCAGGACATGATTTATACAAAAAAACATATAACATCCTGTTGAACAGAGGCCAGATGCATTCCCAGACGCTTTGTTACCCAGGCCTTAGGAGGAGTTTCTTTAGAGATGTTTTTGGCAGAAGTGGTGATTTTAGAGGAAACATATAAGAAGTACCAGATGCAGTTTTCTGAATAGCTATAAATGGTTAAAAAATTATTTGTGGTGATATAGACATCTGGGTATATTAGACAATGCCAAAATATGAGATAAGAAAAAGTGTACATCAATTAGGCAAATAATTAAGCCCTTTTTAACTTAATAGTTATATTTTTAAATATACATCTTCCTGAGAGTAAGTCTAAGCTGATCTACATCTTAGAAATAGCAATTATTTTTAAAACAGTTTCTTTAGGTATAAAGGATAAGATCAGTTACATGGTGCTTAGAGGCTCTGATTACTGCGGGGTGTGTGCACCCCTTGTCCTACACGTGTGGGGATGGGCCTGTAACTTAGAACAGAGTCTCTGGTTCTTTTTGTCCTGTGTTCTGATCTTTCCGGACATTCTCCTTTCCCAGAGAAAATCAGTTATTCTTTCATTATTTCCAAATATGCATTATCTGCTGTGTGCCCAGCTCTGTAGGAAGAAGCACTGGAGATCGGGAGACAGGACACCGCGGTCCTACCTTTGGGGGATTTCCAGTCAATCAGGAAGGGCCCATGCACATCAGACACATCCCCAGCTTGACTTGGAAGGAAGCTGTCCATTCTGCTTGGTGGTGTAGCTTAGGAAGCCTTTTGGTCCCAGGACCTTTTCCGTAGTGGTGAGGATACTTAGTCGGTAGAAGCATTATTACTTTTATGTTTTACTTTTCACCGACAAATTGCAATGCTTTTTGGGCTATGGCTGGTGTGTGTAAACCTTTTAAAATTAAATAGATATTCTGTGTCATATACCAGAACAGCAAAGATTAAATATATAATTTGACTCATAATATTCACTGTTTAAAAAAAATTTTTTTAGCCGGGCTCAGTGGCTCAGCCTGTAATCCCGCGCTTTGGGAGGCTGAGGCGAGTGGATTGCCTGAGCCTGCGGGTTCGAGACCCACCTGGGCAACTTGGTGAGACCTCATCTCTAAAATAATTCAAAAAATTAGCCAGGGGTGGTAGCGCGCGCCTATAGTTCCAACTACTTGGAAGGCTGAGGCGGAAAGATCGCCAGAGCCCAGCAGGTCGAGGTTGCGGTGGCCAGGAGCGGCCACTGCGCTCCAGTCTGGGCAACAGAGTGAGACTCCAACTCAAAAAAAAAAAAATTTCTGTTTCCATGTGGAAAAATATAGTACAGTTTATCTGAAGTCATAATAAAGGGTTTGGGGGGAAGTGGAGAGGGAAAATAAATTTGATTTGGTTACATTAAAAATATGTATATAAAATCTTGCAAGTGTACATCATAAGTCCAGTTAGCTGTACAAATAATCTAGTAGACCACAACCTATTTCATTTTAGTCATGGGTTATGATCTAGTGGAATTCAAGTTGATGAAACTATACTGTATTTTTTGTTTTTTGAGTTGGAGTTTCACTCTGTCACCCAGGCTAAAGTGCAGTGGCACACTCATGGCCACTGCACCCTCGACCAGCTGTGCTCAGGCGATCCTTCTGCCTCAGCCTTCCAAGTAGCTAGAACTATTGGCACATGCCACCACGCCCAGCTAATGTTTTGATTTATTGTAGAGACGAGGTCTCGCCAAGTTACCCAGGCTGGTCTCGAACCCCTGGGTTCAGACAATCCTCTCACCTTGGCATCCCTGAGTGCTGGGATTGTAGGTATGAACCACCGCACCTGGCCTGTGCTGTATTAATAAGATTATTTTCCTGTGAGTTCACTGCTAGGACGTAGATTTTTAAAAGTAATTTTTCTCCTCAACAATTAATAATTATGATTATGGGACAAGAAAGCATTTGCCATATACTCTAGACTTTAAAATTCATTGTCTGATGTGGTGGAAAAGAATTGAGTTAGAAGGCAAAGCAGATGCTGATATGACCAAGCTTCAGATTGCAAATAGATACAATATCTTTAAACATATTATTCGGTACTAACAGTGGTCTTATATGTTGGGTTTAATATCATATCAGATTTAAATGTATTTTCTAGGTAGCTAATGCAAATAAAGCACCAGATCCTATTTACTTGTTGACATTTATGTTTATAAAGGAAATTATCTTTCTGAAATTTTTTTCTTCCTTTCATTGACTCTTTTGCCTTGATCCTAAAGATGACAAGTATGCAAAATGGAGGGAAAATAATTACTAAATGTTAACACTAAGCAAAGTGATATGTTAGCTATGGATAAGGCCAGATGGAAAGAGAAACTTTTTAGTAATTTTAGGAAATCAGATGAATGAATACTAATGCCTTACTTTACTGTTTGCAAAGCCACATTTGATCATTTAGTTGATTCTCTCAAAACCCTTTGAAATGAGCATGCTCTTTTTACAAACTAGCAACGAAGTCGCCTGGTGGCAGGACCAGTTTCTGTGCTCCAGTTTCTGTTTTTCTCAGTCACGTGACTGTTCAGTAAATCTGACTTGGTTCTTGTATACAGGAGCTTATTCATGAAGTAGCCAAGTGGCTGTGTAAGGAGGATGATTCATTTCAAGATGAAGTATGATAATTTTAAGATGTTCTCTGAAGACAGTGTTACCGTGAACTGTCCTTAGTCACAGATGAAATGCAAAATTATGATATGCTGATTTGTCACAGTCAGTTACATTTCATCTTTACTTTTGATTTGGAATCAGGTGTTGAAGACCATGGCTGGTCTTTCAGAGAGGAGGCTCTGATGTGGCAAACTTGACTTGGTCATGTAGTTAGAGTAACTGTTTCTCCAAACCAGACCAAATCTCAATTGTTTGGCCTTATTATTATTTCTTTAAGAGACAAGGTGTTGCTCTGTTGCCTAGGCTGGAGTGCAGTGGTTCAGTCATAGCTCACTATAACCTCCAACTCCTGACTCAAGAGATCCCCCTGCACCACTACACATGCACACCACCACAGCTGGCTAAGTTTTAAAAATTTATGGTAAAGACAGTATCTCACTATGTTGTCCAAGCTGGTCTCAAACTTCTGGCTTCAAATGATCCTCCTGACTTGGCCTCCCAAAGTGCTGGGATTACAGGTATGAGCCACCATACCTGGCCTCAATTGCTTAGTTTTTAAGTGGCTCCTTGCTCTTTTTAGAAAAATATCTTCCAAAGAATTCTTTTGGCATGTAAGGTTGTTTCACAGAAATATTGTATTTGGCTTTAAACGCATTTCTGAATAACCATATTTTGCCTGCCCATATAAATACAATTCTGATTTCAAATTGTGGTTTGAATTAGAGTTCAGTTTTTGGAGAGAAATATTCAGACTCTGATGGAAGGAGAGCAAGAGTGCCTGGAGGGAGCGTGGCATCTGTAGGGAACTTTGAAGTGGGTCCTAGACTTCTTTTCTAAACCTCTTGTCGTTCACACCATCCTTCCAGCCCCCTCCTCTAAATTCTAAGGTTTTTCCCCTCAACTTAAATGTCATGTTAGCTCAGGAGCCCATTCTGATAGTGAGTTTAAAGAGTTTTAGCCCTGTCATTTTGGCTTAGGGATATTTTGACTGCACCTTTCTGAATACAGATGTTTTCATCAAAATTATATCAATCTTAATGGGTTTCATAAAGGAAATATTTTTTAACTTTCACACAGTTTGATTTCTCAATCAGCTTTTCATAGTGCAAAGTGAAAATTTGCGCATTTATTTTACTAAAGTCATTTTTGTCAGAATCAGCTCTGCTTTGTGAATTTCACTCGTTTAGTTTGTCTTGTTTTTTAAAAATAAGACAGTATAATGTAGTGTTATATCCTGGTTACGTTTTAAGACAATATATCCAATAGAAATATGTGAGTCACATGTAATTTTAAACTTTTTATTGGCCATGTTTTTAAAACAGTAAAAAGATGAGTGAAATTAGTTTTGATAATATATTTCCTATAACCCATTATAATCACATTATCATTTTTATATGTAATCAGTATAAAAATATTAATTTTAAAAGAACGTAGGTAGAAGGGAAATCTCAGAGAAGAGAAGGGGAGTCAGGACAGCTAGTTTGGCCTGTTTCTCTGCTGCCTTTCCAGAGCCTTGGGGGACGGAAGAGAAGATGGAGCCCATCCAACTTTGCTCCTCCCGTGGCTCCTGAGCGGGTCACCAGGCCAGGACAGTGACGAGACATTAACTCACTCGTCATCCTTCCTCTCAACAGTTGAAGATTCTGTTTCCATTCAGAATGTCGACAAGGCCCAAGTAATACCACGTGCTCATAGTATACATGTGCAATGAAGAATTTTAATGTCTTATACCGACTTAGACTTAAACAGTAGTTCTCTCTCTCCTCCCTCCCCTCCCCCTTCTTCCCTCCCCTTCCCCTCCCCCCCCCACCCCCTCCTCCGCCCC
>CAUYQG010015953.1:0-39890 GCA_963574415.1 Tarsius wallacei
TGTCTTGCACAGAAAAAAATGTTCAATACATAAATATAGAAGGAATGAGTACATTTGTGAATGAAGATGTTTCTAGTGTCACTTCTTGACATTTCTTAACCTCTTGGCTCATTGGATCCTTTTGTTCATTTATTTTCAGAATTTATTAAGCATCTATTATGTGCCAGGCAATATTCTCAGTTCTCAAGCTATGGCAAAGAACAACACTGAATGTGGCTTTGAGTTTTGGAATCCAGAGACTGGCCTGAGAAGACCACACTTACTTTTCAATACCATCAGGAATGTGACAGCACCCTTCCTTCAGTTCTGCCCTTTGATCATTTCATGATCTGGTGAATACATATCAGTACCTGTTTTCTCTTTCTCTGACCATCTTTATCATAGTGATATGGCCTGGGTCTCACCTAACAACCTAGGATTGAACTCAGCATCTCATTTCTCCTCTAAAAGTAGCCAGAGATACCCAGAAGTGAGAATGTTTTCTTTTTTCCATCCTTCCTCTTATCTTCTTATGGGAACCATAACTGCATAGTGAATCAATTTCTTAAGGTCATTGTCTACATGGTAATTTATTTTGCACCCCCTCAGTGCCACATAACTTCCTTTATTGTAAGTCTTTTTCTTAAACCTCTAATAAGGCATTTGATAAAGCCTCCCATTCCTTGCAAGGCACTTGCTTGGTTACTTTCAATGTTTTTCTAATGAATGCCTCCATTCTCATTGCAGTCCATTGTTCTGTAATTGACTAAAAGTGTGGTGAATTTCATCTGGTATTGTGGCATTCAAAAAAGCATCTATATATTTTATTTCTCAGATTAGAAATATAATGTATGCATTATTAAAAATTTGGAAGATGCAAATAAGTATACAGGTAAAAATGAAAGATAACCATAACCCTACCACCCAAAGACTCCTACTATGACCATTTGAACCACTCTATTCCAGGTTATTTTACATACGAACATTACTTATTCTGGGAGATAAACATATATAAATTCAGCTCATTTCCATCTGCTGGACTTACCTAAAAAGTCCAGACCCTAGAATCAGAAGGAAGAAACATCAGTCTGCTCAATGATATCCAAGGCAAGGTGCAAATATATCTTGACATTACCTAAATATTGGCTACAAAGAAGCCACATGTAATATATTTACATTTTCTCTCTCTCTCTGTGTGTATGTGTGTGCTTGTATACACAGTAGGTTCTCAACGTACAAACCTTCAAAGGTGAGAAATTTCAAAGATGCAGATTTGCATTTGTGTCCTATCATGTGTTAGTTTATTTGTCTGACATACTTTTCAAAGTACTGTACTATAAGATTTAAAATGTTTCCTATTTATTTTTATGTAATATTGTGTTAAAAGTATTAAAAACCTATTACAGTAAAATATTATATAGCTGATAGGTGGGTACTTAGGGTAGCTCTGTTGGATTTATGAACAAACTGGACTTATAAACCTGCTCTTGGAATGGAACTTGTTTGTATGTAGAGGACTTACTATATTGCATATGACTTCTGCCTATATAGAAAGCATATATAATGTATATATGTACACACACACATATATAACATAACTCTGCTACTATATAGAGAGGTTTAGGTGACTTTGAAGTTTAGCAAAGTAACAATAGCATATTACTAAGCCACTAAAATTCTTCACAACCATGATTTTATTTTATATATTTTAATTTTTATTATAAAGATGTGGGTCACAATTCAGGGTTAGGTATACAAACGTTGATTATGCAGGTACCCTTGTTGATGAAATATGCCCCTCCCTCTCCTAGCAGATTCCCCCAGCTGCCAACCCCACACCCCCCAAGCTTTTCCCACTAGGGATTCCCAGTTTGCCAATTCTTTTCATATAGTATTATAATAATTATTCAAAGTCTGTTTATGAGTGAAAGCATATGATATCTGTTCTTTGTTTCTGAGATAGATTACTGAGTATGATGGACCCTAAATCGATCCAAGTTGCTGCAAAGTCCATATATTTGTCCATATTTATGGCTGCATAATATTCCATTGTGTTTAAATGATAGTACAGATCTACCACACTTTACCACTTAGTTTTCCTAGCTTCACACATGGGCTGTTTCTCATCTCTTGCTACAGAATTTAACTCTCCCACTCCTCCCCCGATCTGATGTTTGAACATAGATGTGATCCAATCTTTCTGACTCAGTAGCCCATTCACAAAGGTGCCTGGATCCTTTTCCAATTCCTTGGTCTGATCGGGCACAGATCATTCTCCCCTTATCATTGTATGTGTCCTATCCAAATTCTGCACACCTCAGTCTTCACCTGATAGTCTGCTTCCAGATTGTTCACAGTCTACATCTGCATTGTTTTTGCCCCCTTGCTCAACTACCTATACAGATGTTTCTACCTCCCTTATTCTGGCAAGAAGCCACCTTGTCTATGCCTCTGTTGCTCCTCTTACTCCTGGTTTGCCTACTGCTCCCTGGTCTTTGTAAGTGTCTGCTTGTGATTCACTCTTGGCCTTCAAGTCACCTGACCAGAGAGGCCTCCTGGATCTACAATCTTTTTTTAAATTATATTTTTAATGTTAAAATTGTGGGGTACAGTTGGGGGCTAGGTATACTATATGCATTATTCAGGCACCATTGTTAATAAGGGGAGCCCCCAAAAGATATTGACTACCATTAATCTCATATCCCTTCCCCTCCCTGCCCCCCACATATTTTCCTGCCAATGTCAATCCTTTTCTTATAGTATTATGATAGATGTTCAAGGTCCACTTATGAGTGAGAACATGTGATACTCAGTTCTTTGTTTCTGTGAGAGGTCACTCAGTATTATAATCTCTAGTTCCATCCAGGTTGCTGCAAAGTTCATGATTTTTTTCTTTTTTATGGCTGTGAACTATTCCATTGTGTATATGTTTATACACACAATTTTAAAAATCCAGTCCTCTTTTGATGGACAGCATGGTTGGTTTCAGGTACTTTCTATGGTGAACAATGCTGTGAAAAACATATGTGTTAGGTATCTTTTTTACAGAATGATTTGAGTCCTTCAGAGTATATTCCCAGTAGGTGAATTCCGGGGTCATATGGGAGGTCAATATTTATAATTTTTAGGACTCGCCACACTACTTTCCACAGAGGTTGTACTAGTTTGCACTCCCACCAACAGTGTAGGAGTGTTCCGTTTTCACCACATCTTCTCCAACATCTGATATTTTTTGAATTATTGATAATGTCCATTCTGACTGGTGTTAGGTGGTATCTCAGTGAAGTTTTAATTTGCATCTCCTTGATGATTAGTGAGGTTGAACCTTTATTCATGTGTCTGTTGGCAACTCATATAACTTCTTTTGAGAAGTGTGTGTTCATGACTTTTGCACACATTGTAATGGAGTTTAATTTTTTATTCTTTTCAGCACACTTGAGTTCCTTGTAGATCCAAGATATTAGGCCTTTGTCAGACATGGAGTTGGCAAATATTTTTTCTCAGTCTGTGTGCTGTTTCCCTGCTCTCTTGATGGTTTCCTTGTCTTTGCAGAAGCTTGTCAGTTTAATGAGGTTCCATTTGTCTACCGTATCTCTTATGGCCCATGCATTTCAGGTTTTGTTCAGGAATTGGATGCCAGTTCTAATTTCTATAAAGGTGTGTCCTGCATTTTATAAGGTTCTTCTGGTTTGAGGTCTCTGATCCATTTAGAGTTAATTTTTGGGTATGGGGATAGATAAGGGCCTTGTTTGAGTCTCCTGCATGTTGTCAGTCAGTTTTCCCAGCACCATTTACTGAATAGGTTCTCCTCTCCACAGTGGTAGGTGGTGGAGGATTTTTTGAAGATGAGTTGGTTGAGAAATTGAGGTTTTGTTTCTGGAATTTCAATTCTATTCCTTTGGTCTATATGCCTGTTCTCGTACCAACACCAAGCTGTTTTGATGATTGTAGCTTTATAGTAAAGTTTGAAGTCTGGTAGTGTGATACCTCCTGCTTTTTTTCTTTTTTCTTTTTTTTTTTTTTTTGCTGAGGATTGTTTTGGCTATTTGTGGTCATTTATGTTTCCATATGAATTCTTGTATTGTTTCTAGGTCTGAGAAGAATGTTGCTGGTAATTTGATGGGTATTGTGTTAAAACTATAGATTGCCTTAGGGTAGAATGGACATATTAATAATGTTGATTCTTCCAATCCATGAGCATGGAATATTTTCCACTTGTTTGTGTCATCTTTGATTTCTTTGAGCAGTGTTTTGTAGTTTTCATGGCAAAGGTCTTTCACGTCTCTGGGTAGGAAGATACCAAGGTATTTCTTTTTTTTTTTTTTTTTATGGCTTATATGAATGGAATTGTGCTTTTTATTTGGGTTTCTGTTAGTTTATTATTGATGTATGGAAATGCAATTGTCTTTTGCACATTTATTTAATACCCTGAGACTTTTGCCAAAGTCCTTTATTAGTGCAAGGACGTTTTTGACAGATCTCTTGGGTTTTCAAGGTATAGAATCATGTCATCTGCCAAGAGGGATAACTTGATTTTCTCTTTTCCAATTTGGATACCCCTGATCGCCTTCTCTTCTCTGATTGCTCTAGCTAGAACTTCCAAAACTATGTTGAACAGGAGGGGTGAGAGAGGGCATCCTTGTCTTGTTCCAGTTTTCAGGGGGAAATGGTTCCAATTTCTGTGTTTAGCAGTATGCTGGCTATGGGTTTCTTGTAGATGGCTCTTACTATTTGAGGTATGTTCCATCTATACCTAGGTGTTTGAGGGTTTTTATCAGAAGGGATGCTAGATTTCATCAAAAGCTTTTTCTGCATCAAATGATATAATCATGTGGTTTTTTGTTTTTACATGTGTTGATGTATTTAATTATGTTTATGGTCTAATGAATGTTGAACCAGCTTTGCATCCCAGGGATGAAGCCTACTTGGTCATGGTGGATGAGTTTTGATATGTGTTGTTGAATCCACTTTGCTAGGATCTTGTTGAGAATTTTAGCATCTATGTCACAACATATTGGCCTGTAGTCCTCTTTCTTTGTTGGATCTTTACCTGGCTTGGGTATCAATGTGATGTTAGCTTCATAAAATGGATTTAGGGAGAGTTCTATCTTTCTCAATCTCCTGGAATACCTTCAGTAGGATTGGTATCAGTCCCTCCGTGTACGTTTTGTAGAATTCTGCTGGAAAGTCGTCTGGTCCAGGGCTTTATTTTTGTGGGTAGTTTTCTTATGACATAGTCAATTTCCTGGATTGTTAGCGGTGTACTTAAGGTCTCAATTTCTTCTTGTTTCAACCTAGGGAGGTTATGTGATGTCAGAAAGTCCTACATTTCCTTTAGGTTTTCAAGTTTGTTTCCATACAAGTGTACATAGTAGTCTCTGATAGTCTTTTGTATTTCTTCAGGGTCAGATGTGACTTCATCTTTTGTGTTTCTGATTGTGTTTATTTGGGCTTTCTCTCTCTTTTTCTTGGTCAGACTAGCTAGGGGACCATCAGTCTTGTTTATCCTTTCAAAGAACCAGCTATTTTCTTCATTGATTTTTTTTAATATTATCTTTTTATCTTCTATGTCCTGGATTTGGGCTTTTATTTTGGTGATCTGGATTCTTCTGCTGAAGTTAGGGTTTTGATGGTCTTGCTTTTCCACCTTCCTTAGGTCATTTATTAGGCTGTTAACTTGTGATCTTTCATGTGCATTTGTAGAGATATGAATTCTATTCTTACTATTGCTTGCATGGCATCCCAGAGGTTTTGGTAAGATGTTTCTTCATCTTCATTTGTTTCCAGGAATCTTTTAATCTGTGTTTTGATTTACTTGTTGACCCAGGAGTTGCTTAGCATCATGCTGCTTAGTGTCCATATCTTTGTGGGTTTTGAGGGAACTTTGTTGGTGTTGATATTTATTTTTATTCCACTGTGGTCTGAGAAGGTGCATGGCAAAATTTCAACCTTATGAAATTTATTTTACTTGATTTATGGCCAAGGATGTGGTCAATCTTAGAGTATGTTCCATGTGGTAATGAGTAGAATGTATATTCTGTGGTCGTTGGGTGGTCGTAGTCTGTAGGTATCAATTAAGTCCATTTGGTCAAGAGTCACGTTGAGATTCCAGATCTCCTTGTTGGTTTTTTGTCCTGATGATCAGTCTAGGGTTGTGAGTGGGGTATTAAAGTCCCCAGCTATGATAGTGTTAGAGTCAATATCTTTTTTAAGTTTGCCTAGAAGCTGCTTTATGAAAGTTGGTGCTCCTATGTTGGGTACATACCTGTTTAGGATGGATATTTCTTGTTGATGGATTGAACCTTTTATCATTATGTAGTGACCTTCTGTATCTTTTTAAATGTTTGATAGCTTAAAGAGTATTTGTCTGAAATTAAGATTATAACCCCTGCTTTCTTTTGTGTTCACCTGTAATTTTGCTTCTCATCCTCTTACTTTGAGTCTATGAGTATACTTTCTGGTGGGTCTCTTGGCAACAATATATTGTTGCCTCATGATACTTTATCCATTTTGCCATTCTATGTTTTTTCAGTGGTGCATTTAGTTCATTCACATTCAGACTAATTATTGAAATGTGTTAATTAATTATAACACACATGTTGCTGCTATGTGTTATATTCCAAAAAAGTAGAGATTGATTATGCACTACATTCTTTATTATTATAAAGTAGACCTCTTCATTTCTTGTTTGCTTTTTTCATTTTTGCTTTTTGTTTTGTTTTTGCTCTGTTTTATCCTTTGGGAACATCTTCTCTGACTTTCAGTTGTCACAATTTGTTAACTGACCTCCTATGTAGCTACAGGGTGGCAATGTGATCCAAGAGTAGCCAGAGTGTCAATAGATGCTTCAGGGAGAAGAACTGGCCCAAAATTAGAGCAATGGGCAAGAGAATAGGGGACTTTTAAAAAACATATTAAAGAACATTTAGTAAGTAATTTGAGTCACATATTATGCAACATCACACAGCAAACACACTTTTTAAAAAATAGCTCCATTCTTTGAACCATCTTGTACTATGAAAATCTTACTGTTTGAGATACCTCATATAGATGGTCTTTCACCATCTAAACTTTTCTCACTTTTTTCCTTATAAATCTTATAAAAATGGTTTTCTATATATGAACTACTTTCCGCTTTGGATTGCTATAGTTGTAGTATATATGATGTTGAATTATAGCCATACTAGCATGATATTTAAAACAGAGAACTGTTACCAAAAATTCTCCCCAAAATTATCACAAATACTTTTTTTTTATTGTCCTGAACATTTCAAACCATCCACATTAGCCTTACAACATGTCATCACAGGTAGGATAATAAGTATCAGTGTTCTCACCTTGTAGGTGAGAAAACTAAAGAAAAAAATCACGTGGCTTACCGAAGCTTAAACAACTTGAGGGTGACAAAATCAAGATAATGACAATAGATTTTTAACTCTGGAGGCCCCTTTTTGTGGTTAACAACACAAGAAAACTCTGAGATCCTTCTATCACCAACCCTTAACCACAAGCAAACCATTTGGTAAACTGGCACTTATATAGCACATATAAATTTGGACCACAAGCAAATTTACTGAAGAACTAACAATAAAACCAGCCTTCACCTAGATAAGAATGGAGACTAAATGCACCGAAACATCAAATCTTCCTTTGTCTCTAAATTTCTCTTCCCCATCCAGAAAAATGCCTTCTAATCTTTGTCTGCTTCTTCTTATATGTAGTCTTGTGCAGCATGCCCCTTATACACATGCTCATTTATCTCATCCTACTGTAACTCAGCAGCACTGTATTATTGGCACAAATAATTATAGAGGGTATTTACAGTAACTAGCTCCAACCTAGGAACATTCAGTCTCTGACTTCTGCTGACCTCAGTCTATATCTTTTAGTTTTATTTCATAAAAGTGGGGCTAGAAAGATCATTTATTATCATGTATTATAAAATCAAGTGATCACAAACATAAACTTTCAAAAAGCCACCATATGTCAACAGCAACACAACAAACAAAACTCTTACAGAAAAGTTGAAGAATAGTACAAAGACTTATGATGGACTTTGACCAGATTTCTACAATGGGAAATAGGTCTATTTTTTTTTCTTGCTAAACTTGAAGAAGATGAGCCTAGAAGTATGATCTACTTGTTACCACTTGGGGACAGTCAACCTGACAAACAAACCAATATAGACAAAAGTTTTACTGAGAGGTAGAGAATAACCTGACAACATTTGTGAGAAACTAAATAAAGTAAGACCTTCAGTTATCTGTACTTTTCAATTTTAAGTTAAGTAATTTAATAATTATTCTCCTCCTTGGGAGCAGGGTTAAGTGAATTTGAGTTTCTGTCACTTCCCAACAAAAAAATCCAATCCATTGTAAGCAATATATTTTCTTGAGACTCTTTCTTTCCTCAACATATTAAGTCAAAGTACAATTTTCAAAAAAAAGATTAAAAATATGACTTTAAAACAAATATGAGTAACTGTAAAAGCTCTGTTAAATTTCTTAATGAGGGAACAAATAGCACAGTAAAGCTTCTTGAAAGATGATTACCACAGATTAGCATCATAGTCCTTGAATGAACCCTGAAATATTATTCTGATATTAGATTTACAAGATGATAAATGTTTTCAGGTTAAAAAAATAACTATCTGGTTTGCTTTCTCAATCAGATAAATATCAATTAGAACTCTACAAGACAAAAATTATTTACTACTTATCAATTTTCTGCAAATTAACATTTAACTTTACAGGTCATAGTATGGACATTATAGTAAGTAAAATACTAAGTTAAAAAAAAAACTACAAGTACTTACAAGTGATTTGCCTTACTAAATTATTGAAAGAATATACAGTAATGTTTTTCCTTCTTTTGAGGTTTTGGATAATTTTTCTTAACAGTTTACTACTTTATTGAGGGAAAGTGTAACTATAGATGATTTTAAATTATGGGAAGACTGTTTTTAGAGTTCTTTATTTAATCAGAGGATAAAGGTTTTGCATCTTTAGACCAAAACCTGGAGGTAACATTGAGAAGCACAGCTCCTTCCTTAGCTATGATAACCAACGTCAAATATCTACTATTGTTCTGATCAAATGAAGAGGGATCTTACTTAAATAAGACTATCCATACTGTACCTCTACTATATAAACAAATGCAGCTCAAAGGTCCCAACCATCACCCAGCATACCCCTTTCCTGGCTTTCTATTTACATTTTTCTTGGATAATTTTTTTTACAAAGAGTGCCTCATCTTCTTATTCTAGTCTCCAAATGAATACAAAGAATGATCAAAAATAGAAAGAAAAAAGAAAAGAAAAGCAGGGCCAAGTTTTAAAATGTGAGAGGTATTACCTGTATCAAAAGAGTTGCTGTAGTCAGATGTGGGCCATCAGCCCTTCTGGCCCATGCAGCGGCTGTGTGGGTAATCAGAGGGGAACCATGGAGTGGAATAAAAGATCCCACTGTTACACTACACATTTCTGAAATGTGAAGACTTTGGAAACTTTTGTTATTTCTTCCTTAGTTGTTCAAGGTTAAAATAGAGAAGAAACCTTACCCAGGGCCCATCCTAACACCTCTTACACCCTTCCCCATTCATAGTCAAGACCAGCCAGACACAAACCAGGGGCACTGAGAGTTGGAGTCTTCTATGATCATCCAAGATAGATTAGGTCTCCAAGGTCACAGAATGAACATTTTTATTAAAGAGAAAGAAGAGCAGTAGCCAGTGTTGTGTATCTTCAACTCTTCATTGTGAAGCTTCCCAACCAGAGCCCAAAAGTGACCACAAATGTAAAAAGAGATTTGCCTCCTTATTTCCTGGAACAACAAGAAAGGTGTTAAGATAGGCAGAGACACTGGCCATCTACTATGGCCTATAGAGCTTAGTCAAGACCCTAGGATCACATGCTATGACCATTGACCTTGTGGGTCAAGATACAGGAAAGATTGAAAGACAGCTTTTAATGTCACCTCACATATCTCCAGTGAGGTCTGCCCTCATTTCTAGGTACTGGGAATTTCTAGGCAAAGTGGAATTCTAGTTTCTTATAGCCACATCCTGGCATCCTGGAGGTAACAAAGCAGTGGCCTTGAGAGCTAAGGATGGTTCACTAATGGCCTGATGGCCATAATGCTCTGTCTGATGCTGATCCTGGAGGCCCCATGCCCAGGAGAGGAAGTAATCCCTGGAAAACTTATCCCAGACCCAGATCCCCTAGAAATGCTGTAGAGAATTGTGACTTTTATAGTAACTAAAAAACTGAAAGTGAAGGGGTAGAAAAAAATTTTCACTTAAACCAAAAAGCAAAAAAGAGCAGAAGTGGCTATACTTATGTAAACAAACAAACAAACAAACAAAAAGAAAAACTTTAAACTTCTCACACTCTTCCAAAAAAATCAAAGACAAGGATATACTGCTGGACTTCCGGCAAGATGGCGATGGGGCAGTTTGGTCCATGAGACCCTCTGCAAAAGAGAACACCCATAAAGACTCTTGCTCTCCCCCCGAGGGCTGCTGGTCTCATTGTGGCCAGCATGCCCTTCACACGCTGCTTGGCCACCACCTCAGCCATGGCCACAGCCGCCACGGCCACTGCTGCCGCAGCCACACTGCTCCCACCTGAGGCAAACCGTAGCTCCTGGACCCATGAAGCACCCCCCCAAGCACCACACTAATGAAACCACCACTGCCGCTGCCATTCCCACGCCCCACCCCTCACCCAGAGCCAAGTTTGTGGAGCTCCTCCCATGTACTGCTGAAGTGGTGGCTGCCACTGCCACCACTGTTGCTTGCTCCCTCCCACCCTGGGTAGCCCCCGACTTCCACCCAGTCCAGCCCATGTACCCCCAGTGCTATGCTGGCCTGCATTGCCCGGCAGTCTCGGGCTGCAGCAGAAAAAGGGATCAGCAGAAGCCATGAGACCAGCTTCACCCAGCTTGGCCCATCTCTCAGTTTGGGATCCAAGGTAACAACATCAAAATGCGAGGAACAGAAGCCCCCCACCCCATGCTAGATAGACACAGGCCAGATCTGAGTGGCGGATTTGGCAGGCAGCCCAGATCTGAACCACCCTCCACAGCAGGCCAGGGGCAACTGACCCTAACTGTGAGCAACTCTACCAGCCTGCCGTGAGAGCTAGAAATCAGAGCTGAAAGGACATTGGACTTAAAGGAAAAGGCTCAGAGTGTGCTTGGTTCCCCTGTTTTAATTTTTTTTTTTTTTTTGCTTTGTCTGCTTGTCTTACCCATCTTTTTTTCCCCTTTTCCCTCTCTTCTTACTGTTATCAATAATGTTTTCATACTTGCTTTCATTCTGTTAGTTTACTGACTTTATTCTATTCTATTTTATTTTTTTCCTCTTTAGACCTCATGTTTGTATAGGGGAATAGTACACCAATAAGGAGGTTGGTTAGCTTGTATGTCTGTATGAGTGTATGTTTTAGTTTTCTCGTATGTTTCTTGGCTTGTTTTTTGTTGTTGTTGTTGTTTTACTCATATCTGTCTTTGTGTCTCTTTTCATTTGTTAGTCAGTACATTTGTCTGTTTTCCCTCCTACTCTTCTCTTGCTCCACCTCTCTCTTCCTCCCACTCTCTGTTCCATTCTTTTCCCTTTTCTTACCTCATTTTGCTTTCAGGGAGTAAACCTATAACCCCATGGCATGGACAGATTGCAAGGCAGTGGGAAGTGGGTTCCAGATTATCCATACACCTGTTGGTGGATACTGGAATTTGCAGATAGATTTTGAATCACAGCTTCTCCCTCAATTAAATCTCAAAACTGCAAAAGGATCACCCCCAACCTACAGTCCAACTCCAGAACTGAACAAAGTGAGAATATACATAAGGAAGAATAGGAGATTGAACAAACAGAAGTAAAAGCACCATCTCCACCCCTGAACAACAGAATTAAAGAAGATGGGGTGGGGGAGGAAAAAGTGGGGAGGAAAGTCTACACAAATGAAGAAAAACCAAAAGAAGAAAATAGGTCCCACACAGACCTCTGGGAGATCAGACACTCAGAAAACAGACTTCGGAATACAAACAATGAAGTGCCCCCAGAATGACTGGTCACATACGACAAACCCAGACATCAAGACATTAATAGAGAGAATGAAAATAATTGAGGAGAGACAAGAGGAAAATAGAAAGAAGCTGATAACTAAAATAACAGCAGTAAAGAATATTTTGATTGAAATAAATAACAAATTAACGAGCACTGAAAGCAGAATTAGCCAAGCAGAAGAAAAAATCTCAGAGCTTGAAGACCAAAATTCAGAACAAACCCAAACTGTCAAAAACATAGAAAAGAAACTTAAAAAGACAGAACAAAACCTTCAAGAGATGAACAATTACTTAAACAGACTGAACCTAAGAGTAATTGGGCTTCCTGAGGCAGAAAGACAGAGACCACCCTGGAAAAAATATTCCATGAAATTATTCAAGAAAACTTCCCTCATCTCATCAGTAATGCAAAAATTCAAACACAAGAGATTAAGACAACCCCTGCAAGAAAACAAATGAGAAGACCAACTCCCAGACACAAAATAATTTTCTGAAACAAAGTAGGTATAAAAGAAAAAATCCTAAAGGCAGCAAGAGAAAAAGGTCAGACTACCTACCAGGGAAGACCAATTAGAATAGAAACAGATTTATCTACAGAAACACTTCAAGCTAGGAGAACTTGGAGCCCAATCTTCAAAATTCTCAAAGATAAACAATTTCAACCAAGAATAACCTACCCAGCCAAGCTAAGCTTCATCAGTGAGGGAGAATTAAAATCTTTCCCAGACATCCAATCCCTAAGAACTTATGCTGCTCCAGACCACCTCTACAAGAAACACTTAAGAAAATATTAAACACAGAAGAAAAGAAGAAAAGAATAACAATGTTCTTCACAAGAGTACAGGAAAAAGATGGAAAACACACATGAATCAACCCAAAAACTCTATAAGAACCTCATGACAGAGATAAAACTCCACATTTCAATAATTAGCCTGAATGTGAATGGACTAAATGCACCACTGAAAAGACACAGAATGGTGGACTGGATAAGAAACCATAACCACATTATTTGCTGCATCCAGGAGACTCATCTCACTACAAGGGACACACACAGACTCAAAGTTAAAGGATGGAAAACGAGTTTCCAGGCAAATGGATCACAAAAGAAGGCAGGAGTTGCAATCTTAATATCAGACCAAACAACATTTAAGCTAATAAAAATTTTAAAAGATGCAAAAGGACACTACATAATGATAAAAATTTCAATCCATCAACAAGAAATATCCTCCTAAACATGGATGCACCCAGCACAGGAGCAGCAGCATTTATAAAACAACTACTAAATAAACTAAAACAAGATATTGACTTTAACACTATTATAGCAGGGGACTTGAATATCCCACTGACAGCCTTAGATAGATCATCAAGGCAAAAAATCAACAAGGGGCTCCAGAACCTAAAAACTTGACACTTGACCAAAGGAACTTAGTAGATACCTACAGATTATTCCAGTCGACAACCACAGCATATACATTCTCCTCATCACCACATGGATCATACTACAAGACCGATCACATCCTTGGCCATAAATCAGACATGAACAAGTTCCATAAGGCTGAAATCTTGCCATGCACATTCTCAGACAACAGTGGGAAAAAAATAAATATCAAAACCAAAAACATTTCCCCAAAGCCCACAAAGACATGGACACTAAACAGCATGATTCTGAATAAAACTGAGTCAACACTGAAATCAAAGAAGAAATTGAAAGATTCCTGGAAACAAATGAAAATGAAGAAACATCTTAGCAAAACCTCTGGGATGCCACGAAATCAGTTCTAAGAGGGGAATTTATATCTCTACGAGCACACATCAAGAAAACGGAAAGATCACAAGTGGAGAGCATATATATGGACTTGGCAGCAACTTGGATGGATTTGGACTTGAGCATACTCAGTGATTTATCACAGAAACAAAGAAGACCATTCCATATGTTCTCACTCATAAACGAACCTTGAACAACTGTAATGCTATAAGAAAGTGAATGGCAGTAGTGGGAAACTCTCAGGGGAGGGGTGTGGGATTGGGAGTTGAGGGAAACTGCTAGGGGAGGGAGGGGAATACCTCATCAACAAGGGTACCGGCATGATCAGTGTTTATATACTTAACCCTGAAATGTATCCACATCTTTATAATAAAATTAAATTTTAAAAAAAGAATATACTGCCAAGCACATCTTATGAAGCCAGCATTACCCTGATACCAAATGAGACAAGGACACTAGAATAGAAAATTACAGGCCAATATTCCTGATGGACACAAATGCAAAAATTTTCAAAAAAAAATAGTGGAAAATTATACTCAACAGCACATTAAGTGGAACATTCACTATGATCAAGTGGGACTTATCTCTAGGATGCAAGGATAGTTCAATATACACAAATAAATATAATATACCTCTTTAATAGCATGAATGAAAAAAACCGACCAGCTGCAGTGGCTCACACCTGCAATCCCAGCACTTTGGGAGACTGAGGCAGGAGGATTGCTTGAGTCAGAAGTGCAAGACCAGCCTAGGCAACATAATGACATAATGAGACCTCTCTCTAAGAAAAAAAAAAAAAATCCAAAAAAACTAGCCAAGCATGGTGGCACATTTCTGTAGTCCCAGATATTCAGGAGAGTGAGGCAGAAGGATCACTTGAGTCTAGGAGATCAACTCTGTGGTGAGCAGTGATCATGCCACTGCACTCACAGTCTGGGTAAGAGTGAGACCCCAACTCAAAAAAAAAAAAAAAAGACAAAAACAATTTGTCTCAATAAACACAAAAATAATTAATAACATTCTCTCATGATAAAAAAAATCTCAACAAATTAGATGTGTATCTTAGTACAATAAAAAGGCCATATGTCACAATTCCAGGTCACAGAAGCCAAGTGCTGTTTTTTTTTAATGGACATAAGTTTTTCCGTGAAAAGTTGCAGGGAGAGACTGTCACCCCAGGCTCTCTCTCACCATTGGGAGGAGAGACTGCTGGCTCCAGGTTTTGCCTCACCACTTCAGCACCTGGCAGGACACTGGCAGCAGGGGCTGTGGAGGGAGTCCAGAGGCAAAGTTCCACGGAAGAGGACAAGAGAGGCACCCCACCACCATCTTGAAGGCGGGGCAGGAAAGTGCTCTGACTTGCTCACAATGGAGCAACAGACTCCATCTCTGTGACTGGCAGATCAACTACTCAGGGATTGATCATGACCCAGAGGGAATATCCTGGAAGCACAAACTTTGGAGGGACCTGATGAGTGCTGAGTTTCAGGTGCCCCACCCCCAACCCTGATCCAGCTGCAGGACAAAGGGTGTGGCCAGAAAAGGATGAGGAAGAACTCTCCCACTGACACTGAATAACAGAACTAAAGAGAACAACAAGAGATATGTCATAAATGAGGAAAAACCAAAGGAAGACCACAGGCATTTTCAAGTGTACCAAAGACAAAACTCCTGACTCTGATTGGTTTTCCCTAGTAGGTAGTCTGACATTTCCCTCTTGCTGCCTTTAGACTACCTACCAGGGAAAACCAATCAGAATAGCAGCAGACCTATCAGCAGAAACACTACAAGCAAGAAGGGACTGGAACCCTATATTCAAAGTCCTGAAAAATCAGACCTTGGTGCCCAAACAATGGACACACCAATAACTGGCCTCAGAATATGACAGGGATTAGGGAATGGATGGAAAGAGTAAAGACTCAAGAAAGACAAGATGCAACACTGAAAGAACTTGTAACAGAGATTTTGGCAACAAAAAATTTCATCCAGGAAATAAATAACAAGATGACAAGCATGGAAAGCAGACTTAATCTAGCTGAAGAAAGAATCTCAGAACCTGAAGACCAGAACATAGAATTAACCCGATCTGTAAAAAACATAGAAAGAAGACTCAGAAAGAAAGAACAAAATCTACAACAGATGTGTGATCATATCAAGAAGCCAAACCTATGCCTGATTGGTATCCCAGAAGAAGAAAGGGAAAGGGAGAATAACTTGGAGCAAGTATTCCGGAGATAATCCAAGAAAACTTTCTCCATTTCACCAGAGATGTGACCAGTCAAGCACAAGAGATACAGACAACACCCACAAGATATCAAATGAGAAGACCAACCCCTAGACACATAGTAATTCACATAAACAAAGTAGGCACAAAAGAAAAAGAATCCTAAAGGCAGCAAGAGAGAAAGGTCAGACTACCTACTGGGGAAAACCAATCAGAATAGCAGCAGATCTATTGGCAGAAACACTACAAGCAAGAAGGGACTGGAGCCCTATATTCAAAGTTCTCAAAGATAAACAATTTCAACCAGGAATTTCTTATCCAGCCAAACCTAGCTTCATCAGTAATGGAGAATTAAAATCCTTCCCAGACATCCAATCCCTAAGCGATTATGCAGCTTCCAGACCAGCACTACAGTAGAAACTTAAAAAGTTATTAAATACAGAAGAAAGAAAGAAAAAAAAAGAATGACCACAGTATTTCCAAGAGAACAGCAGAGCACAGAATCAACAGAGAATATAGTGCAACAAGAAACTTGAAAACACACACATACAAGAACCCCAAAGCCAAAAGAAAACAAACAAACAAAGAAAAAACTTTAAAAAGAACCTCATGACAGGGATAAACAATCACATTTTGATAATCAGCCTGAATGCGAATGGACTAAATGCATCACTGAAAAGACACAGAATGGCAAACTGGATAAGAAACCATGATCCAATTATTTGCTGCATCCAGGAGACTCATCTCACTACAAGGGACGCACACAGACTCAAAGTTGAAGGACGCAAAACAAGTTTCCAGGCAAATGGATCACAAAAGAAGGCAAGAGTTGCAATCTTAATGTCAGATAAAACAACCTCCAAGCTATCAAAAATTCAAAAAGATGCAAAAGGACACTACATAATGATAAAAGGTTCAATCTATCAACAAGAAATATTATCCTAAATATATATACACTCAACGCAAGAGCACCACCATTTATAAAGCAACTACTAAGTAAACTAAAAAAGATATTGACTATAACACTATTATAGCAGGGGACTTGGATACACCACTAATAGCCCTAGATAGATCAATGAGGCCAAAAATCAACAAGAAAATCCAGAACCTAAACTGGACACTTGACCAACTGGACTTAATAGATACCTACAGATTATTCCATTCAACAACCACAGAATATACATTCTACTCATCACCACAAGGAACGCACTTCAAAATCAATCACATGTTGGCCATAAATCAAGCATAAATAAATTCCATAAGGTTGAACTCTTACCATGCACATTCTCAGGCCACAGTGTAAGAAAAATAAATATCAATACAATTTTGTAATTTCCCCAAAGTCCACAATGACAAGGACACTAAACAGCATGATGCCAAACATTGACTGGGTCAACCCTGAAATCAAAGCAGAAATTAAAAGATTCCTGGAAGCCAGGCTCCGTGAGTCAGCCTGTAATTCCAGCACTTTGGGAGACTGAGATGAGTGGATTGCCTGAGCCCACGGGTTCGAGATCTGCCTGGGCAACTTGGCAAGGCCTCATCTCTACAATAAATCAAAAATTAGCTGGGCATGGTAGCGCGCACCTGTAGTTCCAGCTACTTGGAAGGCTGAGGCAGAAGGATTGCCGGAGCCCAGCAGGTCGAGGCTGTGGTGGCCGGGAACGGCCACTGCACTCCAGTCTGGGTGACAGAGTAAGACTCCAACTCAAAAAAAATAAAAAAAAGATTCCTGGAAACAAATGAAAATGAAGAAACATCTTATGAAAACCTTTTGCATGCCATGGCAGTTGTAAGAGGGGAATTTATATCTCCATGAACACACATCAAGAAATCAGAAAGATCACAAGTGGAGAGCCTAACAAACCACCTAAAGGAGCTGGAAAGAGAAGACCACCAAAACCCCAACCTTAGCAGAAGAATTCAAATCACAAAAATAGGAACCTAAATATGGGACATAGAAGACAAAAATATCATAGAAAACATCAACAAAACAAAAAGCTGTTTCTTTGAAAGAATTAACAAGATTGATGGGCCTCTAGCCAGAATGACCAAGAAAAAGCCCAAATAAACACAATTAGATAACAAAAGATCAAATCACAACCAACCCCGAAGAAATACAAAGGATTATCAGAGATTACTATGTACACATCTATGGAAACAAACTTGATAACCTAAATGAAATGGTGGACTTTCTGACATCACACAACTTCCCCAGGTTGAAACAATAAAACATTAAGACACTAAATAGACCAATAAAAACCCAGGAAATTGACTCTGTCATACAAAAACTACCTACCAAAAAAGTCCCCTGGACCTGATAGCTTTCCAGAAGAATTCTACAAAACGTACATGGAGGAGCTGACACCAATCCTACTGAAAGTATTCCAGACAATTGAGAAAGATGGAATTCTCCCCAAGTAATTTTACAAAGCAAACATTACACTGATACCCAAACCGGGTAAAGATCCAACAAAAAAAGAGTACTATAGGCCAATATCCCTTATGAATAAAAATGCAAAAATCCTCAATAAGATTCTAGCAAATCGAATCCAAAAACACATCGCAAAAATCATCCACCATGACCAAGTCAGCTTCACCCCGAAAATGCAAGGCTGGTTTAACATGCAAGACCATAAATGTAATTAAAAACATAAACAGATGTAAAAACAAGAGCCACGTGATTATCTCATTAGATGCAGAAAAAGCTTTTGATAAAATCCAGCATCCCTTCTTGATAAAAACCCTCAAGCACCTAGGTATAGAAGGAATATACCTCAAAATAGTAAGTGCCATCTATGATAAACCCACAGCTAACATATTGCTAAATGGACAGAAACTGGAAACATTTCCCCTGAAAAATGGAACAAGATAAGATTGCCCACTCTCACCTTCACTCTTGTTCAACATTTTGTTGGAAGTCCTAGCTCAGGCAATTAGACAAGAGAAGAAAATCAGGCATATCCAAATAGGAAACGAGGAACTCAAGTTCTTCCTCTTTGCTGATGATATGATCCTATACCTTGAAAATCCAAGAGAATCTGTCAAAAAACTACTTGCACTGAAAAAGAACTTTGGCAAAGTCTCAGTGCACAAAATAAACATGCAAAAGACAGTTGCATTCCTATGCACCAACAACAAGCAGACAGAGACCCAAATTAAAAGAACAATCCCATTCACAATAGCCATAAAAAAAAATGCATTACCTCGGCATCTTCCTAACCAGAGAAGTGAAAGACCTTTACAATGAGAATTACAAAACACTGCTCAAAGAAATCCAAGGAGACACAAACAAATGGAAAAATATCCCATGCTCATGGATAGGAAGAATCAGCATTGTTAAGATGTCCTTCCTACCAAAGGCAATCTACAGATTCAAAGCAATGCCCATTAAGTTACCAACATCATTTTTCTCAGACCTGGAAATTACAATACAGAAATTTATATGGAAACATAAACAACCATGAATAGCCAAAACAATCCTTAGCAAAAGAAACAAAACAGGAGTTATCACACTTCCAGACTTCAAACTTCACTATAAGGCTACAGTAATCAGTATTGGTATAAGAACAGGCATATAGACCAATGGAACAGGATAGAGATTCTGGAAGCAAAGCCTCAATTTCTCAACCAACTCATCTTTGACAAAGTCTCCAACAACAACCACTGGGAAGAGGAGAACCTATTCAGCAAATGGTGCTGGGAAAACTGGCTGATCATATGCAGAAGATTGAAACAGGACCCCTACTTATCACCATACATAAAAATTAACTCTAAATGAATCAAATACCTAAACATAAGACCTCAAACTATAAGAATCTTAGAAAACACAGGAGACACCCATATGGAAATTGGAACTGGCAACCTAATTCCTGTTCAGAACCCTAAATGCCATACCTCAAGAAATAAGATAGACAAGTGGGACCTCATCAAACTAACAAGCTTCTGCAAAGCAAAAGAAACCATCAAGAGAGCAGGAAGACAGCCCACAGAATGGGAAAAAATAGTTACCAACTGTATATCTGACAAAGGCCTAACATCTAGGATCTACAAGAAACTCAAATATGCTGAAAGGAAAAAAACCAAACAGCCCCATCAAAAAGTGGGCAAAAGACATGAATAGACACTTCTCAAAAGAAGAAATGCGGCCAGCCAACAGATACATGAAAAAGTGCTCAACCTCACTCATCATCAGAGAAATGTAAATCAAAACCACACTGAGATACCACCTAACCCCATTAAGAATGGTCATCATTAATAAAACAAACAACAACAACAGATGCTGGGGCGGATGTGGACAAAAAGGAACGCTTCTACACTGCTGGTGGGATTGAAACTAGTGCAACCTCTGTGGAAGAAAGTGTGGAGATTTCTGAAAGAACTAGAAATTGATCCTCCATATGACCCAACAATTCCCCTATTGGGAATATACCCAGAGGAACTCAAATCATTCTACAAAAAAGATACCTGCACACGTATGTTTATTGCAGTTCTATTCACAATAGCAAAAACATGGAACCAGCCATATTGCCCATCAAAGCTGGACTGGATTAAAAAAAAAAATGTGGTACATATACACAATGGAATATTATGCAGCCATAAAGAAGGACAAACATATGGACTTTACAGCAACTTGGGTGGATTTACAGTCTACCATACTCAGAGATCTATCACAGAAACAAAGAATAGAGTCCATATGCTTTCACTCATAAGCGGACCTTGAACAATTATTTTAATACTATAAGAAAGGGACTGGCAGTAGTGGGAAACTGTCAGAGAAAGGGGGTGGGATTGGCAGTTGAGGGAAACTGCTAGGGGAGGGAGGGGCACAACTCACCAACAAGGGTACCTGCATAATCAATGTTTGTATACCTAACCCTGAATTGTACCCCACATATTTATAATTTAAAAAAATATATTGTTAAAATGTCCTTACCACTTTAATCTATCTATAGATTCAATGCAATCTCTATCAAAGTTCCAATGACATTTTTCACACAAATAGAAAAAACAGTTCTAAAATTTGTATAGCACCACAATAGACCCTGGATAGCCAAAGCAATCTTCAGCAAAAATAACAAAGCTGGGGCTATCAAACTACTTTTTGATAGTATACAAACATACTACAAAGTTATAGTAAACAAAACAACAAGGTACCAATATAAAAACAGACATATAGACCAATGGAATGGATTAAGGAGCCCAGAAATAAACCCATATATTTCCTGTCAATTAATTTTTGACAATGCTGCCAAAAAGACATAATAAGGAAAGGACTGTGTCTTCAATAAGTGTTGTTGGGAAACTTTAAAATGACATGCAGAAGAATGAAATTACACCCTTATCTCATACCACATGGAAAAGTCAACTCAAAATGGATTAAAAACTTAAACATAAGACCTCAAGCTGTAAAGTACTAGAAGACAATATAGGGGGGGAAAGTTTTTAGCACTTGTCTTGGCAAAGATTTGGGGGATAATGACCTCAGAGTATAAATAACAAAAGCAATAATAGACAAATGAGATTTCATCAAACTAAAATACTTCTTCACAGCCAGGGAAACAATCATCAGAGTGAAGAATTTATGGAATGGGAGAAAATATTTGCAAGCCATACATCTGATATGTAGTTAATATCCAATATATATAAAGGACTGAATCACTCAATAATAAAAAAGCAAATAACCCAATTAAAAATGGGCACAGGATCTAAATAGACATTTCTTCAGAGAACACATGCAAATGGCCAACAGGCATATTTTTAAAATGTTTAACACCACCAATCATCAGGAAAATACAAATAAAAACTATATGAGGTATTACCTTACACATGTTAGAATGGATATTTTCAAAAAGACTTAAGATAACAAGCGTTGGCGATGATGTGGATACGAGGGAAGCCTTGTACACTGCTGGTGGAAATGTAAATTAGTACAGCTATTATGGACAAAATATGGCAGTTCCTCAAAAAATTAAAAATAAAAGTAACACCCAGCAATTCCTCCTTTGTGCATATATATCCAAAGGAAATGATATTAGTATGTGGAAGAGATGGTTGCACTCTCATGTTTGTTGCAGCACAATTCACAATAACCGGGATACGGAATCAACCTAAGTGCCCATCAGCAGATTAATGGATAAAGAAAACGTGGCACATATACACAATGGAATACTCCTCAGCCTTTAAAAAGAAGGAAATCCTATCATTTGCAACAACATGGATAAACCTAGAGAGCATTATGCTACGTGAAATAAGCCAGGCACAGAAAGATAAATATTGCATGAATCTTATTTACATACGAAATCTAAAAAAGAAGAACTCATAGGAGCCAAGAGTAGAATGATGGTTGCCAGGGGCTAGGGTCAGGTATGAAGGAAATGGAAACATGTTGGTCAATGGACACAAAGTTTCAACGAAATAGGAAGAATACGTTCTGGAGCTCTATTGTACAGCATTGCAAATATAATGCTGCTGTGCCCTTGATATATCAACAGCATATATTGTACACTTTCATGTATTATACACCTGAAATTACTAAGAGAGTATATTTTCATTTTTATTTATTATTATTATTTTTTAGTCAGGATCTTATTCTGTAACCTAGGCTGGAGTTCAATGGCATGATCATGGCTCACAATAGCCTCAATCCTCTGGGTTCAGGTATCTCCCACCACAGTCTCCTGAGTACTGGGGCTACAGGTATGCAGTATCATACCTAGCTAATTTTTTTATTTTTTTGGAGCGACAAGGTCTCATTATGTTGCCCAGGCTAAAAGAGAGCAGATTTCAAATGTTCTCACAAAAACATGTATGTGAGGAGAAGGATATGTTAATTAGCTTGATTTATTTATTTGATAATGTATACATAGATAGAAACTGAAATAAACTGTAATAAACACAAAGGTTTCATGTACTATCCAAATTTAGAGAGAATTTGCTCTGCTACCCACAAAAGTAGCAGAAAGTATTTCCAAGACAGCTGAAAACATCAGTGATGCATCTGAAGGGTTGTACACATAAGATTTAAGCAGAAATTATTTCAGAAAAATTCAAAAGAATCACTGGGTATTGTTAAAAATATCGTATTCCTAGGAGACAAAAAAAATCAAAATATTGAGATAAGAGCTCTGTTAGCTCAGAGAAACTTCAATAACTTAACAAAAGCAAATGCACACTTGACATATACATTGAGAAAGAACATAGGGGTATTTTCACCTTTTAAATTTAAAATAAGCCGGGTTCGGTGGCTCAGCCTGTAATCTCGCACTTTCGGAGGCTGAGGTGAATGGATTGCCTGAGCCCGTGGGTTCGAGACCTGCCTGGGCAACTTGGCGAGACCTCATCTCTACAATAAATCAAAAAAATTAGCCGGGCGTGTTAGCACGTGCCTGTAGTTCCAGCTACTTGGAAGGCTGAGGCAGAAGGATCACCAGAGCCCAGCAGGTCGAGTCTGCGGTGGCCAGGAGCAGTCACTGCACTCCAGTCTGGGCAACAGAGTGAGACTCCAACTCAAAAAAAAAAAAAAATTTTTTTTGAAATAAAATGGGAATAAGTAGCCTGGAAAAACAGATGTCAAGGAAAGAGGCAAGACTTAGTCCTTATCTTTGAATATTTCATTCTTGTGTAGCACGGATGGCAGTTTAAGATGTAGCTATCCATTCACCATAAACTTTCCAACAACTTGAGATGTCCACAAAGTAATATCCCACTGCTTTAGGAGATCTTTGCCCAGTTTCTGCTTTATATACCTTTAGATCTTCAAAGACATTTAATAATGTTTCCTCTCTTGGAAAATCAGTATGATTATCAGTAATTATTCTCAAGTAACTCATGCCACAATCTTTCTCAGTAAGATAAATCACAAATTAATCATGTAACATTGTCAAAGTCCTATGAAATATTTATCCAAAAATTATTCAAGCTTGCTATCCAACATGTATGTACCTATAGAATTTTGGTTTTGCCTCATGTAAAGTACATGGATTTTCGTCGTCTTTGACCACTGCCAATCACTGCAAACTCAGGAGAGGTTATCCAAATGCCAAGTTGGATTTACTAACCACCATCACCACCCCATCCCCATGATCCACACATACAGACGACAAACCCCTAAAAGAAGAAAGATTAAGATTTAATCAGGCATGTAAAGAAAATCTCTAGCAGTAGAAGTTGAAATATTATAGAACTACCTCAGCATAGTATAAATATTTACTTGAATAGAAAATCAATGCACAATGAAATTACCCTTTGGCTTGTCTCCAATTAGAAAACACATCATTCCATATCTGAAAAGAATAAAATGTGACTAGCATTGAAAAAGGAAACCACGAGTTGTCACTAGGTGCTTAAAGTGGCCACTTCTGAAGTAACAAGTTTACTATCACTATTTAGTGACCAGCAGTCAGTGGGTAAAAACCTTTAGAAGTGATGTCAAGGTAGAGCTGTGAGTTGGACTGAACGGCTTTCCCATGATCTAATGAATCTTTCATCTCTTCTTTATTAGCTTATAGAGTTTTCTATAAATCAAAGTCACCAGTTGATTGGATTCTTTCAGAGTTGTCTTTTACCCTAGGACCTTATATTTTCCTCTTTCAATTGTTATAAGTTTAATTCTCAAGCTATCTCTTTCCTTTGTCAAGTTCTAGTCTTAATTCTCAGAACAGCAATATACTAAATCACAAATTCAACATAAACTCACCACAAAAGCTAAACAAAAATTAGGCAAGAGTAAAAATTACACCTTCCAACACATTATGAATGCATTTTCAACAAAGTTGCGCTGAACCACCCATAAACTCTGTCCATGAGTTAACTCACATACAACCTTTGATCACCAATGTCTACTCTATGACAGCTAAGTAAAAATATGTGCATAAATAAAAGCACTTTTTAAAAGTTTCCTTCAGAAATAATGCCTTCTCAGCTTTTTATATACTATGGGACCTGGAGAAACCTCAAAGATTGTACTTTATGCATCTCTTACCTATCTAAAGTTTATGCATTCTGATCTATGTCATGGTCAAAAGAAGACACTCTACAGATCTAACACTGCATTCAAAATAATTACAGCCATGTTTAAACTTCTCTAAAACTCAAGGAACCAACTCTGGTATCACAACATTTCACCCTGACGATGAGGTTTTCCTTTCTTTAACCCAGGGGTCTTTACCCTCAAGTCTGTGGTATCACAGAACCTGTAAAATCTTGAAATTATATACAACAATGTGTGTGTGTTTGCGTGTCAATGCATGTCATGGGAGAAGGGCATATGAGTGTTATTATATTTGTCAAAGTGTCATGAAAAAAAGTTTATGGACTCTGCCACCTCTTCTTTATCACTCAAAAGGCCCCACACCATACTACATTGACTGCCACTAAGCAAACGTCAGGATTTTTGTCAACTTCAGGTGTTACATTTACTATAGAAGGTTTTCTGTTTAGATATCGAAGTTCAAAGTATTTAAAAATTTATGGCATTGTATTATAACTGGGTTAATTTGGAAACTTAATTAAGTATTCTGCTCCAAACGTTTTGTTTCCTAGTCCCTATTTTTGTAAAATCTCATACACAGTGATATTTCAGAAAAAAATGTATAAAACATTATAAAATAAATTTTTCTTTTAAATTTTTCTATAAAGGTATAAACACATAAAAGCACATACATTTACTATGCTTACATTCTACAGATTCAGACAAATGTCAGTTGTATACAGAGGAAGTGATGAGATATTAGTTTTCTTAACAGCTAATTAAAGTACAATTATATGTACAATTCACCTTAAAGTCAATTTTGATAGGTTTTATGAATGAAATTATATAGTGATTCTAAAGTAATTTGGATGCAACCAGCTGAAACTCTACAAATATTGCATAGGTAAAAGAAGTGAAAAACTGATTATCTAAAAGAAAAAATAGAATAGGACTTTTCTTGTAGGAAATTATGCTTCTGATCCTATCATAGACTTTAAAAAAAAAATCTTTTTGTTCTAAAGCTGTATAGAATCAATGTTTAGCTGAGTTTCCTGGAAACATTTATTTCCTTTTAAACTTGTTGAAACAAAGAAATTAACTCAGATCCTATGACTTGTGCCTTTGATAAGTTAGTGTTAAATTATAACAAGAAATAATATATTTAATGCAATTAATAGGAAACAGAATTTCAAAAATATCAAGTTTTTATTTACAAAATGAATACATGATCTATTAGTAAGAGGGTGATCTGTCTATATTCAGTACTATATAAAACACATTAGGGACTTGCATAATATTTTCTGAAAACATAATTTTTTTATTTATAAAAATCTTTACAATTATTTGTTTATATTAAATTATCATTTAAAATATTTTTTGAGCTCTACACCCCCTAAGAAAAGGGTGTTTACTTTGGGAGCATTTAAAATACGAGAGAAATCAGTGAATTACTTATAAATAATATGTGATAATGATTAGTAGAATTTAAACACATACCAGGAACAAGATGTTAATCTAAGTCTACAAGTTCATTTTATAAGAACTCTCCTTGCAGGTATTATATTGGCCCACCTAACCAAAGGGGAAAACTGAAGTAAATAAAGATAAAATGCTCAAATGCACAAACTCACAGTTCATAAATTGTAGAGAAAGATGTGAAATCCAGTCTGATACTAGAACCTGTGTTTTTAAGTCCTATTCTTCTGACTCTCTATCTTCTTTGTTAAGTTTTGTCTTAATTAATCAACAGATTATGAAATTAAAAAAATATTCTCTTACAAGTTGGCTTTTGTTTCTTTAGCATTTACCAAATATAAGGTATTTATGATTTTTTTCTCAGGAAACTAAACTTTTTTTTCCCAGTTGAAATTCATCCAACAGAAGTATTATATATCAGGTACCTCCGTGACTTTTTTAAAATGAAAATATGTATTTACTGAGGACTAGACTTGGAACTACTAGATCTCAGAGATTGCTTTGGGAATGTGAGAAAGTTATTATTTGCTGGCTCTGCAGTAATTTTGAGTTTGTTAAATTCATCCATGTGTGAACTAGTTATCAAAGCTTGATAAAGAGCTTATAAATCACTTTGAAGTTGGCAGAAATAAATATTAATGGGTCAATTTTCAAGGAATTTCAAGTTAGTTTCTTCTTCTACTCCCATAAGTAAAAAAGAGAATCTCAGTTGTTTTATTTAGAAAAGAACCTATAATTTATTAGTAATAATTGATGTTTTTCAGGATAGTTACAGGATTACTTAATGACATGAAATCAGATTATTTGCTTAGGAAAAGACTGCTCATTGAAAATCCACCAAGGAATTCCATATGATAAAAGTTTGTATAAAACTTACTTGTAAAACACAAACCCTATTCTAATACTTTGAGATACTAAAGTGACCTTCTTCGCCAAAGTCTGCTCAGGGCCAGCCTTAGAAAAAAGGAGAGAAAAGGGCAAGGTCATCAGGTACCAAGTACCTACCAATGTCAGAGTCTGACCAACGTTTTCCCATTTTAACCACTTTCCGCTTCCTCTTCACACCAGACAAACAAGCTCAAAGGTTTTAGTAGCCTGCCCAGCCCACGTGACTCATGGGTATCAAACTCAGCATTTAAAAATATTCCTGTCCATTACAAACCTGTTTTATTTTAGTCTTTGAACTAGGAAGAGCAGATAATCTTCTACATGATTGTCTTAAGGATACAAAAAGGTCATCTAGGTTTCCAAAATACATAATAAAAATTATCTTTAAAAATCTATTCACTTATGTATCTTAGAAAGCTCTGGACCTGGGACATTAAATGCCATGCCCCAAATTAATAATCAAACCTGGACTTGATCTCAGATTTCTTTGCCTATTTTCCCTTTTTAATAGACTCGAGATCACAATATGTGTATTTTGTTTCCTGGATCTAAATGCTTTATTCTTCATAACTTATGACGTAATTGAAACCTCAGTAATGATCTTGCACCTCCTTTTGAGTTGGTTTATTATGTACCCTCCAGAGGTTCCTGTCCATGTGTGATTTTCATAAAGTGGTAAGAGAGGAGAAAAACATAAGGACCACTACATCAAGTTGAGAACCTCATTCATTGTATAGGGGCACGCAGCTGAATGGAGCAGGGAGTCAAAGTTGAAACTCACCTCACAAAGCATGCATAGGGTGCTATGTTGAATCCACCCAAAGACAATGTTGTCTCTAATTTGCATAAATGCATGCTATAAGCTCACACAGGCCCTAAAAAAGACACTGAAAGTTAGGAAGAGAAGAGAAGTTGGTTGGGCATAAAGCTTTCCAGCTTCAATTTCTATCAGTAGTTAAGGAAAGGGATTTACATGTAGAGCTAATGATGGGGATGTTGATTAATTCAGTAAATCAGTGCCAGCATAGGGAGATGTATTTGGTTGGCACTGGAAAGTATAATTTTATTCCAGAGAAAAATATTCAGTAGAACCATCAGCAGGATGTCCTATTTCACTATATGGGTTATGAGAACTACCACTATGAATATTTAGAAAAATGGTGCTACAGGAAATGGGAGAAATAAAACTCTCACATCTTTTTGATGATTTTGTTCTAAAGCCTTCTTAGCCTACCAGGAAGGACTAACACATTATGGCAGTGTATATACCACATTTTGAAAAATCACACTACCACGGTGAGATTTTGGAGAGTCTCTCAAGTAACGCTTTTGAGCACCAAGCTATCAAGTTCTTAACTTCACATGTATATAACTGGCATTTTCCATTTTAAAGCTGAATACCTTTGAAATTCTAACAATACCTACCCATTTTTTTTTTTAGTACAAGGTATAATACTAGGTAGTTGGCATACATAATACTTATCTTCCCAAAAAAGAATACCTCCAAAGTTATGTGTTACTATTTTCTTTTGATCAAAAGGAAAACTGACCACAAAGAAGCTAACAGACTTGCCTAATTTCATGTAGCTAATTACTGGAAGACTATAGATTCAAATTTATATCATCTGTGATTTTAAACCTGAGCTCTGGCCACCTTATTGAACTAACCCTTTTAGAAGACTTCTACTGAGGGGAGAAAGTGATACCTTAGCCGATCAAAGTTTAATGTAAGATATAAAAAATATTGTATCCTGAACCAAGTATTCCAACTCATGCATTCTTCTATTTCCTGAAATACAAACTTGTTAGGCTGCCATAATTTTGAATACATAATAATCTGCTAATCATCAGCAGAGTTTATATAGATCATGGCTAATCTCTGAGTTCTAAGAAGTCAGATGAAAAATAGGGAGTGATTACTTACCTGCTCCGATAATTTTTGTCCATTGAGGTGAGCCTGTATCACAGCATCATTAACAAGCAGGTGGAAGTTCAAGAGCACATGTTCAATGTCATATGTTCCATGCATTGCATCTGACAGCTCTTCCAATGACCGGATGTATGCATGCCAGTGTGGATTAAGCTCCGCCATGTGTGCCAGGCAGCCCCTCACGACATTGAGGCAGTAGCCCATACAAGGCTTACTGAGAGTCAGGCCCTGGCAGTGAGAGCAGTACTGCATCCTCAGGAGGCCTCTGCTGCACTCTTTGGAGAAGTGCACATAGTCTGTAGTGTTGATGACTTCAATGCCCAGATTGAGTGCCTGCAGAAATGTGCGGCTGGGCAGCAGCGACCTCCCCATCTGCCCCATTACTCTTTTAGGAATGTTACCAAAAGGACTAATGTCCCGGCGGGCCATCCGGATGCATTCTGAGTATTCCAGGGAACTGTCAGTCACACCAGGGTTAATGAGATGGTTGTAGACCAAAGGAAAAAGGCTGTCAAAAAATCTGTTTACAAATTCTTCAGGATTAACATCCGCACCAAATAAATAGAGCCCGACATCAGTGAAGAACTCCTGAACTGAAGCAGCAGCCTCTAAAGCCATGTTCCTGTAGGTGTTGCAAAAAAGAATACTGGTGTAATTTTCTGCTTGTCTGATGAGAGTTTCAAGGGTTTCTGTAACACAAGCAAAGGTAAAAGATGAAGAGTCTTAGTATTCATGTTAACACTGTCCATCTGCTTCAGAAAGTAAATGAGTTTAATGTGGTGAAAATAATCTAAAGTTTTAAATCTTAATACAGTCTACAACGGCAATTACATACAACATACAAGTTTGTTTGTTTGTTCATTTGAGTCAAGGTCTCACTCTGTCCTGCACTGGAGTTCAGTGGCACCATCACGACTCATTGCAGCCTCAACCACCTGGGTTCAGGAGATCCTTCCACATCAGCCTCCTGAGTAGCTGGGACTATAGGTGCACACCACCATGCCTGGCTAAGATTCTAAATTTTTTTTGTAGAGACAAAGTCTCTCTGTTACCTAGGCTCTGGTCTCAAACTCTGGGGTTCAAGCAATCCTCTTGCCTCAGCCTCCAGGGATTACAAGCAAGAGCCACTGCACCCATTCTAAAGCATAAAGTTTTATAGACAAATTTCCTAAAATCAAAGTCTGTTAAAAAGTATAGGAATCAAAAATAAGTTACATGTATGATAGGTTCTTACTTTATTCTACAGTTATTTATAACTCACTAATGATAGAAAAAGGTGTCACCAAGAAATTTATTTCGTATTCTGAGTTCATTATTTATAAAAGATGATAACATGAAATACTGATTCACCACCTTTTTATGTTTGTCATCTTTTTTCTTTTTCAGAATTAAAGCTAGTAGATTACACACTGGTGGCTACAAAGAGACACTACGTTCCCAAAGGAAAACCTGACAATCCTCAGACCTCCTAGCATGTTCATTCTAAAAATAAAGTTAAGCATTTCATTATCAAACTACCCATAAATTATCACACCTTGTTAAGCAGTAGAAAATCATGAGTGCTATTATTTGATGAAAATAATTATGACCACCGTATTAATTATATTCTTTTTCTTATCATCTTACCTTCAAAGACTTTACTGTGGGATATTTTATTTCTTACTTAAGTAACTGATGGCCTCAAATCAATTTCTCCACATTAAAAAAAACAAGAATAATTTATCCACAAATTAGAGGGGAAAATCTTAAAAGGGGCAGTTGGAATAATCAGCAAGTCGAAATAGTATTTCAAAATCATGGCATTAAGCAGCAGTAAACACCTTGGATATACCAGTAATTACATTTTATAATTAGGCTAAATAATGACACTGGACTGTCTCAATATATAATTAATTATAAAATATATTCAATAAATGTATCTCCCATAACCCCAATCTCATAGTTATTTTTAATTAGGTTATAAAAGACCACACAATAATTTAGTATTCAGATCCCTGTTTGGGTATGTTATAAAAAGAGATGGAGGAACAGTAGAAAAAAAATAAAATGGAATAACAAAAAACAGAGGTGCAGGAAGAGCTACTAATGAGGCAGAACTGTGTCATGAATATACCATAGTGTTCTCACAAAAAAAAAAAAAAAAAAAAAACAGCAGGCTCAGTGGCTCAGCCTGTAATCCCAGCACATTGGGAGACCAAGGCGGGTGGATTGCCTGAGCCCTCGGGTTCAAGACCAGCCCAGGCAACTAGGTGAGACCCTGTCTCTAGTCTCTACAATAAATTAAAAAACAAAACACAAAAACACTTTCATGAAGACTACAAATGAATAAGAGTACAACATTATGCTTTCTGATACTGTTCTTAGACTGACTCTCATTGAGTTCCAGGTTTTAGTGTGATCTTGTCAAGTGCATCTACTCTGTAATCAAAAGCAGCAACTTTTAAAGGCTATTTCAACCCTGGTGCAACATAGAATACCGTTCTACAGTCTCTCTAGACTGTTAACTAGGTAGAACTCCTGTGTTATCTATGCATCTCTAGTGCCCACTAGAGTATAAGCAGCAAAGTATATTCAATAGGACAGTAAATGAAGGTTCAACTGAGATTCGCCGCTCTGCCAAGTGAGACAGTATTAATATCAGGTTTCTCCAACTGGTCTGATCAACTGGACTTCATGGGGAAAAATATAGATTGCCAGGCCTCTGTGCCAGGAATTCTAAGTCAGTAGGTTTGTCTTGCTCCAGGAATCTATATCTAACAAGCAGCCCAGGTGATTCTTTTGACCTGGCCTAAAACATGGAGATGGCAAATATGTGTAAACTATTTTCTCTGCTCTCACAGAGTTGTCCCGCAAGCATTCTACCACAACAACCTGACCCCACAGCTGCAATCTCAGCCACTACACGCTACTTTCACAGATGCACAGATCCATTCTATTTTTGAAAATAGAATTGAGACATTTGTGGTTTGAACCAACATTAAACTACTAAGCTTATATGTTTCTCCTTAAAATGGGAGACGTATTTTTCTCAGCAGCTTGTGTGTGGCTATCCATTTTGAGGTAAGTCACAAATAATTTTAATTATCAATAGTCATTAAATCATCTGATGCCAACTCTGATGCCAAGACATGCAGTTTTTTAAAATTCAAAAATAAAGTGCTTCTTTATAAATTTCAACACAATTAATTTATAACATAATGATTTAGGAACATGCAGAGTTTACCTTTCAATAGTCATAACTATATGTTTTACCAATCCATTTATTTTGTGAAGGCAATACTGAAGAGTATATATTTATTACTTAGGAGTATCCACTAAAAATAAAATCAAGTATGCTACTTCCCAATGTTATTATCTATCTTTAAAGGCCACTCTGTACTACTCGCAGGTTATTTTGATAACTCTTTGAGATTTTAATTTAAAAATAAATTTCTGAACAAAGTCTAAACTTTTATTTTATTTTAGACTAATTTTCCTCTGATTTAATTTTATTCTTTAAAATAAAATAACAAAAACAACTGATAAAAACATTAGGAATCACATTACAGTGACATTGTCAAACTTTTCCTTAATACCACATGTATTAAAATTTTAGCTCTCATAACTGTGTATCGATTTTACTACCTTTTTAGGGAGCGATTATATGTTCTCAAATTCAGCCATGTGCCTCATAATGACATTTTGTGAACAACAGACTGCATGATCCCATAAGATTATAATGGAGCTGAAAAATTTCTATCACCTAGTGATGTCATAGCCATCGTAACAGCATAGTGGAACATACTAGTGTTTGTGGTGATGCTGGTATAAACAAACCTACTACACTGCCAGTCATATGAAAGCAAAGCACACACAATTACGTACAGATCCTAATACTTGAAAATGATAATAAATGACTATGCTACTGGTTTAAGTATCTACTAAACTATACTGTTTGTTATTTTAGGGTGTATTCCTTCTACTTTTTTAAACACAATAGTTAACTATAAAGTACCATATGTTCAGCCGGGCTCGGGGCTCAGCCTGTAATCCCACGCCTTGGGAGGCTGAGGTGAGTGGATTGCCTGAGCCCGCGGGTTCGAGACCCGCCTGGGCAGGCGAAACCTCATCTCTACAATAAATCACAAAAATTAGCCGGGCGTGGTAGCGCGTGCCTGTAGTTCCAGCTACTGGGAAGGCTAAGGCGGAAGGATCGCTGGAGCCCAGCAGGTCGAGGCTGCGGTGGCCGGAAGCGGCCACTGCACTCCAGTCTGGGTGACAGAGTGAGACTCCAACTCAAAAAATAAAAAATAAAAATAAATAAATAAATAAATAAATAAAGTACCATATGTTCTCACTCATAAGCGGAGCTTGAACAATTATAATACTATAAGAAAGGGATTGGCAGTAGTGGGAAACTGTCAGGGGATGGGAGGTGGGATTGGCAGTTAAGGGAAACTGCTGGGGCAGGGGGGCACACTTCATCAACAAGGGTACCTGCATAATCAACGTTTGTATACCTAAACCTGAATTGTACCCCACATCTTTAAAATAATAAAAAAAAATTTTAATTAAACAAAAACAATCTAAGGGAAGACTTCCGGAAGGCACTGCTACCATAAGAAATGACAGCTCCATGTGTGTCATTGCCTCTGAAGACCTTCCAGTGGGACAAGTTGTGGAGGTGGAGACGATGATATGGATGATCCCAACCCTGTGCAGGCCTAGGCTAAAGTGTGTGCTTGTGAATTCATTCTTAATAAAAAGTTCAAAAAGTTAAAAATGGAAAATAAAAAATTTAAAAATAAAAAAATCTTATCGAGTGAGTATATAAAGAAAATATTTTTGTACAGCTGAATGAGTTTGTTTTATGCTGTTATTACAAAAGAGTCAAAAAATTTAACATAACTAAAAAGTTTGTAAAGTAAAAAAGTTATAACAAAGTTTCATTGATTATTACAGAAAAAAAATGTTTTTTATAAATATAGTATAGCCTAAGAGTATAGTATTTCTACAGCCTACAGTAGTGGACAGTAATGTTCGAGGACTTCACATTCACTCACCACTCACTGGCTCACCCACAGCAACTGCAATCATAGTGAGTGCCCTATGCGGGTATACCGTTTTTCTTTCGTATTCTATTTTTACTTTACCTTTTCCATGTTTAGATATATCTAGATACACAAATACCACTGTGTTACAATTGCCTACAGTATTCAGTACAGTAACATGCTGGACAGGTTTGTAGCCTAGAAGCAAGACTATATAGCCCAGGTGTGTTGTAGGCTAGACCATCTAATTTACATAAGTACACCCTATGATGTTTGCACAATGATGAAATCGCGTAATGACATGTTTCTCAGAACATATTCTCGTAGGTAAGTGACACATGAATGACTATCAATCAACACTGTGGTTATTTCCTGAGCATGTAAATACAGAAAAAAATATTTAAAATGTATTTATTTTGTTGGCTTTTTACTTTGCTTTTAACTCATTACAATGTAAAAATCACTTTTTGCTTTCAATGTGTATTAAATCTGATATTAAAACATTCCAGCTGATAAACTTATGTAAGTATATATTTGTGAGCATAAACATTTCTTAAATCCAATAAATAAAAAAAACTGTAAATTATTATTCTAGGCACATTTGATTCTTCAGTGCTTAGGGTTAAATATTATTTTGTGAATAATTTGTCCTAATGATTTCATAAAACTTTAACATGCAAACACATATGAGATATAAACAATCTAGAAGCCAATCCATTGGATTATTTTATTACTAAATTTATGGAAAATTAGAGGTTGAATTTACTGAAAATAGTTGTTTGTTTAACTCTGAATTTGCAAAACTGTCACTATGTTTTTACACCATATTTACCAAGGAATTGAATGTTTCCATTTTGTGGAATTAACTTTTTAACATTATGTTCTTACAGAGTTGTGTTGTTCTTCTTGTTTGTGTGATGTCTTTCTTTTGGCTTTAACAAGAATTTATACTTTCAAAATAATTGTCAAAGATTTGCTATTCTGCAAAGGCATAATAGACATATAAAATCATTTTTTATAGGTCCAAGGTAGGTTAGCTGCTGAATAATTAATCATATCCACTTACTACTAAGAATAAACTATATAGCTCCTTTCATTACAAAGTTTTTATTATTATTATTTAGTTTATTTAACAATTTTTAACAACTATGCAACTGGATAATTTCCAAAGCTTATGAATGTTATATCATTATTTTGTGATTGCCAAGATGTATATATATTATTCTATTTTCTTTTTTAATCCTCTTTATTTTATTTTAAAGATGTGGGGTACAAATCACAAAGTTTTAATGTATAAGAAATACTCTTCACTCAAGCTATACCAGTAGTAGTTTTCTATTCAAGCACTAAAAGTTGTAATAACACATCTTGGAAACAAATACTTAGCAGTCTTGCTTAAGAAACTTAAGAAACAGGTTAGTAAAAACATTTTTTTCTCCTTTTGTGTTTTTCATTTAGACTTTCAAAAAGCTCTTCTTTTCAATGATAACAGATCTAGTCTATCAAAACAAAATAATTTTCTGTATTTTTTGGTAATGTTTAAATGGCAGAGTGAATAAAAGGCTACAATCTAATTACTATTTGAATAAGAAACATAATTCCTCCTAACCGTACAGCAAAATTAACTTACCCATACATAAAATCATTTATAATTATCTCACTAAAAAGTGAAATTGGAATACATGAAGTTTACCTGCATCTACTTCAATTTTCAACATTAATATTCTATTATGATTTAATGACAAGACACCAAAGAGTAGAAACTTTATTTCAATTTTTTTCAGCCTACCTTCCCTTTCTCTGATGATTACTGACACTTAAAGCAAGGTCTAAAATTGAAACAAAACTGTAGAGATAAAGTCAGATGATATTGATTTAAAATTAAATTTGACAAATTGCACAATCAATGAAGATTCATATGCAGGCGGCTTTTGCAATAGGAGAAATTTAATATTTACAGGGCTTTTGTTGGCTTAAAAATAAAGTTGATTTCAAAAAGTAATGATCATGAAATAACTGTCATAATAACCTCTCCAGCATGACATACACAGACTTTTTATGACCCTTTTCATATATTTTACTTTTGATATATGAACATTTCAAAATACAAAATTTGAGGTGTCGATTACAATTTAAGACCCTGATATCCTCAAATGTAGCAATGAAATAGATGAATAAAGGTTAAATTCTATCAACCATGGATAATCAGGTAATTTTACAATGTATATCTAGGTCGAAGAGATGTTTTCAGGTTTAATTTACACTTTCGTGCATTACAATTTTCAATTCACAGATTATGTTACCGCAACAGATAATTCACAACTACTCTGCTATTTTAGAGCTACATTGTGCCTGAAACTATGTGCCCCTCTGCATTAAATTATAGATAAATGAATAGGTAGATTATTACTATTATTATTTTTTGTGTCAGAATCACACCCTGTTGCCCAGGCTGGAGTGCAGTGGCACGCTCATGGCCATTCCAGCGTCAACCTGCTGGGTTCAGGCAATCCTTTCGCCTCAGCCTTCCAAGTAGCTAGAACTACAGGCAGACACTACCATGCCCAGCTAATTTTTTGATATATTGTAGAGATGAGGTCTCACCAGGTTGCCCAGGCTGGTCTCCAACCCCTGGGCTCAGGCAATGCTCACACCTCAGCCTCCCAAAGTTCCAGGAGGTAGATTATTTTAAAAGCAATTCCTCAACTAGTTTTTCTCACACATGTTACAATGAATTTTAATTGTCTATTTTTTTAACAAAAATGCTTTCAAATAGTTCTTTTTTATACTTGATTTTATTTTAAAGATGTGGTGTTCAAGTTAGGATTAGGTACATAAGTAATCTATGTGCAGGTGAAGTTTGGGCCTCCAGCTGGTCCTCACTTCCCCTGGTTTAGGATCAGGTATACTTTATGTTGTTACATGCCCCCATTTCCTCCCTCCCCTGGCAGTGTCTCATGACTACCGATCCCTTCCTTGTGCTATTATGAATAATATTCAAGTCCACTTATGAGTGAGAACATGTGGCTCTTTGTTTCTGTGATAGATCACTAAGAATGATTGTCTCTGATTCCATCCAATTTGCTAAGAAGTCCATAATTTTCTCCTTCTTTATGGCTGTGCAGTATTGTATTGTGTGTATGTACCACATTTTCTTTATCCAGTCTACTTTCAATGGGCAGTAGAGTTGGTTCCATGTTTTTGCTATTATGAATAGTGCAGCAATGAACATGCATGTGCAGGTAACTTTTTTGTAGAACGATATGTGCTCCTCTGGGTATACTCCCAGGAGGGAAATTGCTGGATCGTATGGAAGGTCGATTTCTAGTTCTCTTAGGTATCGTCACACTATTTTCCATAGGGGTTGGACTAGCTTGCACTCCCATCAACAGTGTAGAAGCATCTCCTTTTCTCTGCACCCATGCCAGCATCTATTGTTTTTTGACTTATTAATGACAAGTGTGGTTTTAATTTGCATTTCTCTGATGATTAATGAGGGGGAGTATTTTTTCATGTATCTTTTGGCTGCTCAAATGTCTTCTTTTGAGAAGTGTCTATTCATGTCTTCTGCCCATTTTTTAGTAGAGTTGTTTGTTTCTTTCCTCTTGGCTCATTTGAGTTTCTTGTAAATCCTGGATGTTAGGCCTTTGTCAGATATACAGTTAGCAAATATTTTTTTCCCATTCTGTGGGTTGTCTCCCTGCTCTCTTGGTAGTTTCTTTTGTTGTGCAAAAGCTTTTCACTTTGATGAGTTCCCATTTGTCTATCTTGTCTATGCTTTCAAATAATTTTAATAGTATTGCATTTAATAATTTCTTTAATTTTCAGAAGATACTTATAGCCACTCAAAAGATATGCACATTTAAATAAAAGACACAGTCGCCTAGTTCTTCAGCCTGAAAATGTTTATATTGAATTTATTCCTTATATTTACATATTTCCTCTTCAAAAAGCAAAATATGCAATAAGTTTTTTGGCATGTTAATTTAATGATATTTTAGAATGTTATGCAGTATGACTTATAAGATCATTCTTCAGAAATCAGTCATCTATACAAATAAATAGTGAGTGGGTTATTAATCTGTATCGCCAAGAATTAGCATATTGGTAATTAATCTAGTATCCTAGGATAAGCACTACATAAGCACTACTTTCCTCCTCCCTTATTTCTCTCTTCATTAACTTGGTCATCATGTGCTTCATATTTATTTCTGATATTATTTTACAATCATTTATATTCTTAAAACCAATATATGATTTTAGCAAAAATTTGAATTTAATTAAGCGCTTATGTAACAGATAAAATCAGTGCCAAACAATAGGTGATTGTTTCATGAATTATGGTGGGGTGAAGATTTTAAATCAAATTTTCTAATAGTCCTTAAAATAAACCCAGAAACATAATCGTGAAATACAAAACAGCTATATTGAACAGTTTACTACTTACTATTTTATATATATTTTTTATATTCTATTTTTTTTACAGAAAAAAATAAATCAGTATCTGTTATTGCTGGTTCTCCTTCCTTTTCTGTTTTTACTTTTTTGTTGTTTTTTTTAATGATTTTGTTTTGTTTTGGGGGGGCGTTGGTTACTTCCATAGTCTGAGACATGGGTTTCCTTTCCTTAAATAAACCAAAGCTCTCAATCTACCACCTCATGATGCCTGTCTTCATTTTCTCTTTTTGCTACTTCAAGAAAATGGGATGTTCTATATTTTTGGCTTTCACTGGCACATTGTCCATTTCCTCTTCAGTGTATTCCAAGATAGTTTCTTTTGATACTCATTTCTTTATTCATCTATTCAATGAATGTTTCTGAGCACCCCATCAAGACCATAAAGCTAAAATTGAACAAGCCATAAGTTTCTATCCTCATAAAGCTTAGTCTCTATAGAAGAGAAAGAATAAAAACAAATAAATATGATTTATTATTATGTTAAGTATTATAAAGGAAAAAAGAAGATAGAGGATAGAAAGTGAAAGGGTACTGCTTTACAGAGCTCTAGATCAATTTGTCCATAATTCATTGAAAGACTATCAAAAGCAATTTCTCTGCTTAATCGACTTTCAATAGGAAACTTTCTGAATTTGCCCAACATATTTAAACTATAAATAATATTTGGTCATTTGGCAAACTAAAAAGTTGATTTTGGCAAAGTGATTTTCTACAGATTAGCCATGTTAGATAGGGTAAGCAGGAAAATGCTCTCTGAGGAGGCAACACTTGAATGGAGAACTTAATGATGAAAAAGAGTCAGCTATGAGAAGATTAAATTGGGAGGAACATCTTCATGATTTGAAGAATGGACTTTGTGACTTAGTGAATGAAACCTAATATTCGCTCTACATTTCTAAGTCTAGGCCAGGACCCCAGTAACAAAAAACAGATCAGCAATACAAAAACAAGCAGAAGTTAATTAACATGTATATTTCATAGGCACTTGCGAGCAAACTCAGGAAAAAAGTGCTGCTCAAAGAGGTGGCTTAGAACTTTGCATTCTAAAGCATCTTCTCCAAAGAACATACATTTTTAGAGAAGGGACAAGACAAAGTAAAAGAA